>VOMN01044565.1:0-15366 GCA_014899125.1 Orchestia grillus
GGGAGGGCATGAGAACACTGGGGGAGGGCACGAGAACACTATGCACCCAGCCCTCGAGACGGGCGACTGCGGTGGGCCTCGTACGCCACCACCACCAACAACGGCTGCAGCAGCTCCGATGCTATGAGGGGACCGCTTGCATGATTGTATGATGGCATGTCCCCACACTTATAGTTTCACGAATCGTAACCAAATAAGCACTTTTGAAGACATTAATAAGTCAAGTTCCAACAAAGATATGCTTTAACTGAATTTTTTCGTAACAGTATTACGTTTTAGGGAAAATACATATGACAGCCCGGTAGTAATTCAGAGACACTTTCAAGTTTCATCCCATAAACAGAAAGAGAGAAAAATTTCAAGAACTATGGACAAACATATAACTCTACGAGAATAAAAAAATGTTCAACTAGAGCATTAGGATTAAGCACAATATGAACTCCTAATACCTAAACTCAAAACCTTGAGTAAACAATCACTCACGATTCAAATTGGGGCTAGGAATATCCCATTGTCCTCGAGCCGGCGGCAGCACGAAGCCATGAATAGGATAAAACATCGACGGCTATTGATTGAATAAAAGTCAGGAAGAAATTCTTTGACATGTTTCTCAACAAATTTAGTCTCAATCTTTGCATTTAGAACGAAGTACAGTGTCAGAATCTACCCAGAAATCTGGATAGATGAACTGTTATACAGAAGATAATGCTGCAAACACAAGCTCGAGTTGAGGGAAGAGGCCAGTCTTGAGACACCAGGAGCTCGAGTTGAGGGAAGAGGCCAGTCTCTTGAGACACCAGGAGCTCGAGTTGAGGGAAGAGGCCAGTCTTGAGACACCAGGAGCTCGAGTTAAGGAAAAAGGCCACAAGAGAAGAAAGCGAAAGTGAGAGCGGCCAGCGAGGCACAACCACGTATTTAGGTCAGTAGGTCTGAGCGTTCCCTCTCGCAGGTCGATAGAGAGGGCAGCGCACAGGGGATCGAAGAGAGCGAAGCCAACAACGCGTCCCCACTCACAGAAAACGAACAAAATAAGAAGCTACTTCTGGTTGTGCAGCCCATCTAGAGCGGCGCTTTCTTTCGTCGTTAGTCATGGTGTTCGCAGATTGATGATGGATTCCCCTAATAGGAAGCCCGAGGCTTGAGAGCGACCACGCACAGCCCCAACGAAAGGAACAGTAGCCATCGTAACTCGACTGAAGCCATGGCAAGGAATTCGGCAGGAAATATACTTTCACTTGCACGACGAGATTTACGTGCGCGTGCAGTTAAAATACATGAAACGAATGAACCAAGTGTGCAGTTAATTTGACATGTACCTACTCATAACATATCTATCTGTTCGTCGTCCCGCCGTGTCAAGATCATTCACGAGTCCTAAACATGTTGAGTTAGTTTTGTAATCTGTCTCTTAGTTAAAAGCAATTTTCGATTCGCTCTCGTCTGTAAGACGCTTCACGGCAGGGGCGGCAAGGATGTCTTTTGGAACGTACAAACGCACGCACAGCTTTTAAATAGGTACCCATGGCTTTCATTCTAGTCAATTAAGTGACATGCTTTTTCGAGTATTTAAACTGCGATTCATTCAACGTATGAAGAGATGGGATTATGTAAGCGACACAAATCATTCTTTGTTCTGACGCCGATGACATATAGGGCGAAAAGAGCCGCCGTGAGGGAAGAGGTGTTGATGAGGCAGAGCCAGCCACCCCTCTGCCCCAGAAGGCCTCATTTCGAACCCCTCTGCCCTACAAGACCTCATTCTGAACCCCTCTGCCCTACAAGACCTCATTCTAAACCTCTCTCTTCTACAACACCTCATTCTGAACCCCTCTGTCCTACAAGACCTCATTCTAAACCTCTCTCTTCTACAACACCTAATTCTGAACCTTTATGCTCAGTTGCGAACCACTGTTCGGATTTCGTTCTGAACTCATTTCCTCTCACTGCTGTTGCCCATGTAAGTTTGTTTATTATAAAACAAGAGAGAGTAATAAATTCATTTCCGGGACTATTTTTCTCGGCCTGAATGTGCACAAAATCAAGCAGGGCTTTAAAAATCCTTGCCTCTTGCTTCACTCGCTGGAACTCAGGAATCAGATTAATGTAAGACGAAAGAATCTAATAATTTCCTTCAACAGAATCATGAAGTAGGAGTAGCTCTTACGTATAATATGCCCACTTGCTACAATTACGAACTCATTCAACATGAGTAAACAGAGCACCGTGGGATTCCCTTTTAGGACTCTCGTCCTCCCATCTTTCCACTCACGGACAACTGCACAGCTAACAGTTCTCTCTGCAGGTCGAGGTAATTTTTTTGCTAGCGTGCATAATTATAGAGCTTTAATTTTTTTCCTACTTAGCAACAAGGGTGCCGAGCAGGTTGGTACAATCAATACCAATGTACATCCGAACGTCAGTCCAAACATCCAGTGCTTCGATCAAGACTTTTTACGTCACGTACAGACTACGGACGTAAGCACTCTGACAAGAGACCTCCAGACCCGGCTACGGGGTGCAACCCGCGCAGGGAGCGAGTTGGGAAGGGGAGCTGTGTGGCCAATGTTACTCCGTGGGCTTACAGTCCTAATGTATTCGCTTGGTCAGACGGGGTAACCTATGTCAAAGGGAAATGAGCAGGTTAATATCACTATACGAATTTTACTAACTCGATTGTTTTGATATCGTAAAAAATTCACTGACCTAGTTTTAAACGTGGGCAAATTTTTGTGCGTTACGACTGCTTAGGTGTTCATTTATAGGAGTCCGCATGCGGTAGGTACATATAGTATATACTTTCATACGTGACACTGCTTTTAACAAATTCCTGAATTCATTCGCAGTACACTGTTAGTAGCCGATAGAATATTTGCATCACAAATTCTGGGCGAGAGTACACACCTGACCGTGACCAAACAATTCTTTAAATACGTCACTCAGAAAATTATAAAGTTTCATCCTAAAGTAACATTCTGTCCTAAATTTGAATGTTCCAAAAACGAAAATGCGGAAATGAAGTCATTGGCGCTAAAAACATTAATTTGCTTCGGGAAATTAGGGAAGTGGAGGCTTATGATGAACTGTTAAAATATAAGAACAGGGCTTCAACATTTCTACGGGGTTCATGGCTAGTAGACGAAGCGATGGCGCTCTGTAAGGCAGGTGTTCCCAGCAGACGACGGCGAGGCCCGAAACTTAACATCTGCGAATTGGTTGAGCGAGTTGCTGTAGCTAGCTTGGTCGTTGCATTTGCTAGCTGTGTAGTTACCTAATGAACCAGATTTATTACAGTAGCTAGCTACATGCGTTGTAGCATTAGCTAGCTAACTTGTCACTCAACGAGCAGCACTGCCAAGGTAAGTTCTTATTTTACACAATTCTGAAATTTCCCCGACACTCTGTAACGCCCCTCACTACTCGGTATTGCTGCGCATTCCTCGTCAGCTGCACCCAACTGACCACAGGTGAAGTAACTCAACTACATTTCTCCTACGTACGAAGCCTGTAAAATCAAACGAGCTCCAGCAACAAATAACCCCCCAAAGATCTCTATTTGTTCGAAATCAATCACAGAGTTTTATCATGAAATTTTTTTTACTGATTGCTCTTTGATTTCTTGCAAAAAAAGCAAATCTAGTTATCTCAAATTTTATTTATGAGCATCGTTCTTGTAAGTAGGATTGTTGTGTATATTAATATTTCAAATAGGGAAAAGACACACAAACGTCTTGCAGCGCGGCATTCAAAACTGCATTTCCAAGGAAGGTATATGAATCGATGAGCATCATTCGCACTTGAAACGTATCATGAATGTCGGAAGGAATTTTTGAGAATGCCTGCGGTAGCTGGCAGTCAACAAAACACAGGTGGTAGCTGGCAGTCAACAAAACACAAGTGGTAGCTGGCAGTCAACAAAACACACGGGACAGCTGGCAGTCAACAAAACACACGGGACAGCTGGCAGTCAACAAAACACATGTGGTAGCTGGCTGTCAACAGAATAAGACGCGATGTCATAAAGTCATAAAATTTTATACACATTTGTAATTTGCCACTAAATATGTACCATCCATGAATGTCAAATTGGGATGTGAGCCCGCTTCAAAGTCCCAAAAAGCTCAGTTCTCTAGAATGCGAAGCAGAATACATAAATATTTGAATTGCAAGGACACAAACACTTCAATTCCAAGAAGAAATGGCTAGACATAACCTAAGAAAAAATTCCAGGGATTTTGCGCTTTTTCCCCATGTTTTCAAATTACATAGCTCTGTTAATCTTAACGACGATCAACTTAGCGAATTTGATTCCCTGTAAGTTACACCAACATGCTTCTGTAAAGAGGACATTTTTCACTGCCCAAAAATGAAGTTCACTACCACTGTGACATGGTTCAATGAGGAAATACGCTCGAAAAAAATGCTTATTTTCTTTACGCGATCAGCACGGAATAAATCGTTGACTTGTCCAAACGTAAATGTATCTTACATTGGAACAGTTGAGCATTCATGGTACAGTACATCAGTGCAGTAAAAGATTGCTTAAAAACAGGCATCGGTAGTTTCAATAAAATGAAATTCCCTTCAAGTAGACGACAAACAAATTTCCACCAAGGGCAAATGTAAGACCAGAAAACGAGCGCGTTTCGCCTCAAAAGAGAAGGCGATCGCTCCACGGAGCTAACACAACTTCTCTCAGCAGGAAGGGTTGCTCCAATGATTTACCCTCATGAAGAAAAAATAGAGTAGGACCCATTGAGTGAGCAAAACTAGACACTCAATACAGTACGAACGACGTAAGCAAAATTCACTCAGCCAAAGAGAGAACATTAATTAGAATAAATCCGTCCATCAAAAGAAGCAACCAAATTCCGCAATAATAGAAAATTTATTCGGAGTTCGAACAAGAATTATCACAAAAACAACAAGAACAAACAAGAAGGTAATTTTTCCAACGAATATGGAAGAGGACCTCTAATGTACAAAGGTGATACCAGAAGCTGCAAGCCGGTGCCCCTATAAAGCCTGGAAGTGGTGTCCAAGAGAGCAACAATTGTACTTGAAGAGAGCGATCGCAATTTCTGGTGGCGGCAGGAGGAACAAGAGCTGCGGCGAGCACTGACGCCCGACCAGGAAGATCCTTGAACTAGTTTTCTCAAGATACGTTAGCTTTGCCGTCTTTGTTTCGCATTTCCTATCAGGAGCTCATAGGCCACACCCCAACACCTCTGCAAATGTGAGGTCATGGTAAGCTGTTCAATTCATAAAAGATGTCAAGAGATATATCGTCACGGCACAGGATAATTTCATGCGAGAAGTGAAATGTCTAATTTTTTTCGTTGGACCGTAGCAACTACAAAGAAAAAATACATAAAATTTTTCCAGAAGTTTTGACATAGTTCACAACTCTACCTCATTACTCATAAAAATACAATTTGTGATGACAATAGAATATTCACATCCAAAAAAACTTCTCTAAAAAGAGCTACAACAGTTTGAATTCGAGTTGGTCGTTCAAAAAAGTCTCCAGTCGGTTGTCGTGGGCCAAACACACAAAACCGTTCTCTCTCGTGGTCGAAGGTAAAAAAAAAACACTCTGAGATTATGAGCAACAGACTTACCGTCATGTTCAGCAAAACCTATACAAAGAATAAATTTCGAGCTATAGAGCAAGGTAGAACTTTTCATTTACTTACCTTCAAGCTTCATTCCAACTTCAAGACACTTCTGAAATCTGCAGTAGGGGCACCGTTTTCTTTGGGTCTTGTCTATTTGGCACTGGCGATCTGCGACACACGTGTAAACCTTCTTGTTTTGGACGGTGCGTTTGAAGAAGCCTTTGCAGGACTCGCAAGTGAGGAGGCCATAATGGTAGCCCGAGACTTTGTCCCCACAGACAGGACACAGTTCCTCGATACCCTCCTTGGTGTCCGGGATGTCGATGCTGGACCCGTTACTGTAGTCCAGGGACGTAGTGGCCGTGGCGTTGCCCGACACTGAAACGCCTCCTCCAACACCACCTGCAGCGCCACCGCCAAACATACCAGAGGTACCGTCCATTAGACCAGGACTTAATAAATCAGCAACATGTTGTTGTGGTGGGGGTTGTTGTTGGTGGTGTTGCTGCTGTTGGTGGTGTTGATGGTGTAGCGCTGAGGCTACAGCAACAACTTGGTGTTGGTGGTGTGGAGAAGAGTTATTCAAAGAGATCGTGTTGGCCGAGTCGACAGAGTGAACCTGACCTCCCATGGAAGTTGTTATGTGTCCAAATGTGGGTGAGATAGCGGTCGTTGTGATACCTAAGGTGTTCATATCGATATTCATGGGTGAAGTGATCGTCAATTGTCCAAACTGAGGAGAGAGGTTGTAATTGGGGACAGCGTTCGGGAGCTCCATACCTCCGAGCATACCGATCTAAATTTTTAGCAAGTTTTCTACTTCGTACGAGCAATCATAACACCGCACAAAACTTGGACGCCCGCACGCATCAAATACAGCACAAATATTGAACCACCGATATATGCCCAAGGAAAGTCGATAAGCAAAAAATGGCCAATACCAAGAAAGATGAATTTAAATTCAAATGTTTTCGAATTATAAAGTTTGGGGTGCAAATAACATAATTTGAAAACTTCAAGTGAATGTCACCAAGCACCGATGAAATAAGAACATTTAGCCAGATCAATTATTACGCTATTTGAACAACACTCAAGAGCCGATAAAGGAGAGCACTGAAACTACGTTCTTTGCCTCATAATCCACCTGAAATCAGAAGAAAAATTATCATTTTGCACTCTTTTACATGAAAAAGCGTTCAAAACAATGCGAAATTATGAACCACAAACAAATTTAAACAAGATATTCTTCCGTATCGATAGCACAGAAATTAAATGAAAAAAAATTATTTTCTTAAGAAAACGTTCAATGCAGTAACATTCCTCGTTTTTGGAAAATGAAATTTATTCCACTGCTGGTCACTGATCGAAAGTTTGAAATTTCAATGAATCACTACATTTTAATCAATTACCACAAAGAGCGTACGCACAGTTAGTAAATTGCTCTAATAAATGGCTGAACCTAGGCTGGAGGCAGCATTCACATTGGTGCAGAGATGGTAGACTATGCGTTATGCAATGCACGCAAGGAGAGTCACAATTAGCCTCAACTGATGAGCATCACTGATGAAATACCTAAATTGTTGGTGTACTCATAACGTACTCGAGCACACCGACGCACTCCAGCACTCGAGGAATCCTCGTTCAACACAGCTTGCTCACTGCACTAGCAACTAGCACTAGCGACTCCAAACTTCACTAGCAATGAGAGCATCCATTTCTGTGAAACGAATTGAAATGCACTGCGGGTACAACACGCATCACTGACCACTTAGTGAATGGACACTCGAATTATCTTGAAATTTTAGAGAGGAAATATCACTGGATGGGGTCGTGAAAAAACAAATCATCGAAACTTTAAATCGACGCGTTTCTTCGAACACAGAAGAAAAAGATCACTGGTTAATGCCCGCATAGTTTAATCTTTACATTGGCTGCATTTATTCCAAGTAAAACAAGACTAACCACCACAGGGAAACACATAATCGTCACGAAAACAAAATCAATTAAATGTATCACTATTCTTAGCTCACTGGAAATTTAATGCTAGCACTACACTAATTTGCGTCGTGGGAATAGTAGGAATGAGGTAACCGAGGGCTATTGTTCAAGCAGGGGAGCTGGGCCTAGACGGGGGCACAGGAGAGGGAGGACGGCAGCTCATGACTGAGTGGGAGCGCACCGCACACACACCGCACTCGCTGAGGTCGTCAACAAGAGTGAAAGTGACTCGTCGCGTTGGCCCACTTTACACAAGTTAAACTCGAACTGCACGAGCACCTTGTGTGTGTATGTGCGTCTACACAACCAATACGTACAGGCCACTCGTCGCTCGTCTTGTTCTAGTGAACTACATCAATTACATGACTTGGAATAAGGATAATTACCTCTCGGTCTTTTATCGTAAAAACGTATGAAATGGATGAACGCTAAGAAGCTTTAAAATACCGCCGGATTCTCTCACAGATGTCTGCAGAAATACACATGGCCTCATTTGTGAGCTCCCAATAGGGGCGTTCAGAAAATGAATTCATTCCTCAGCAGCGATTACTGATAGTTATGGGAATTTATGAGAGGAAGGTTAGGGCACGTTTGGGGATCTCACTCGGGAGCGCGGCAGCCCGAGAGGGAAGGGCCAAGCTTGACACCATTTACGTCATCAACAATAATACGGCAAATGAAAACTTCGCAGCCTTTGTAACGTTGAGATATTATTCCGCATATCTACTAGCATGAGTTCACCATAAACACTATCACTACAACGATACGCTCTTTAAATGATCTAAGTTTACTTTGAATTACTTTGATTGAATGTTGTGTAGGACCTATATATTCTGTTCTAAGCGATTTAGTGAGGAAATAAAGAGTTACATCTATTACCTTCTACATTTTTTTTCACTCGATTGCAACTGGCAACGAATGAACAATCTATACATTGTTTTCATTTCCAAGTCCAGACCGCGGAGGAGGAGGGCGGGCACGACTGGCACCGGGACGTCGCTGTCGGATAAACTTTCTTGGTGCCCAGAGGGTGCTTATGCACTTACATTCTTCACATAGTATTCAAATGAAATATTTTAAAAAATTGATTTCTTTTGCATATCATTGCCTGCAATAATTATAAATCTAAAATCTTCAACCCCTACGAGATTTTTACAACCAGTTCGTCTTTGTTAATTTCAGAAGTTTTATTTTACGCATCAAAAGAGAACTGGATAACTTATAGCAAGCATTAATTTTTAGTTGGATTGATCGATTTATTAGTTAGAGCGGACTATTAATATCGGGAAAGTCGCCAAAAAAAAGAGCAGTACACTAGCGCTATTTCACCATCAGGTCCACTAATAATTCATTTCGATGTACAAAAGTGGCAGTTCTCTGAGGTACCACAACAATTCTTAAGCATCTCTACTCGCCGAATCTACTTCAGTAAGCCAGCGTGGGACATGCGTCAACTGGGACGCAAGTTGACACCAACACCACCAGAGCCCTACACGCTCCCGGGCGCTGGGGGTCCCTGTCCCTGCGTGAGGCTGGGCAGGGCGAGTTGGACGGATCACAACACCTAGCGCTCTGTGCCACACAGCTGGACGCACGCGGCACACTTTCAAGTTTATGTTTTCAGTAAGAAGACATGTAACGCAATTTCTTCTTTATTGTACACATAGCTCTAAATCCTTTGCAATGCATAACCATGAAAACTAGGAAATAACAGTGAACTGTACATAAGAACGAATTGAACTTCTCTGCTCTCAGGCGGTAACTCTATTCCCAATAAAAATGGCAGCAAACTGTGTTTCTGCCATTGTCTTTCGCTCTACCTTACACATGGCACCGAGCTCTGCCCGACAGGTGGCACCGAGCTTTAGCTCACAGATGGCACCGAGCTCAACCTCACAGATGGCACCGAGCTCAACCTCACAGATGGCACCAAGCTCTGCCTCACAGATGGCACCGAGCTCAACCTCACAGATGGCACCGAGCTCTGCCTCACAGATGGCACCGAGCTCTACCTCACAGATGGCTCTGAACTCTCTCTCACAGATGGCACCGAGCTCTGCCTCACAGATGGCTCTGAACTCTCTCTCTCACAGGTAGTCAAGCCAATTTTGGCCGCTGAATAACGGAGTCCGTACGTGAGTCAGTCCTTTAGTACAATGTACAAGTTGGGGTAAAAAAGAACGGTCTGGGATAAAATTGTCGTCTACTGTCTTAGTCTTGACCTTTGAGAAAATTTATGAATAATGAATCGTCGAAACATGAAATGAGTTCATAATTAGCTGGTGTGACAAAATGGCAGTGTAATACTGGATGTCATGCATGTTGTGTGCTTGGCAGAAATTGATAGGATAAATGTTGAGTTAACAGAAAATATACGAACAAAAAATAGGCACTGAAATAAGACCGAATCCTAAGGTTTCAAAAATATTTTGCGAGTAATGCAAGAGTTATGCGTTGTGATCGGCGGTTACAAACCTAAGGATAAGCGAAACATCCATTTTTAGTCATATTAAAGAGCAACCAGAAAATTAAGCAAGTGAACTCATCAACCTAAAAATACACAAATCCTACAACGATACCGAAATGCATGACTAAAATAAGGCTGATGTATTAGCGACTGGCTGACAGAATTTAAAAAAGGTTCATAATCGCCGATCTAAACCATAGATGCAATCACAATAAAAAACTCTGATCAGATAACTTATAAAATCACCGTTATTTCACATTATTACAGTCTTAAGCTAGAAAATCGAGGTTAGAAGTACAAGAGAACTGCATAACACCTCACCTTGAGCTGGTCCCACACGGTGGTGCGTATGAGGTGCTCACCTAACTCACCTCGGGTAAGCAGACTTTATGAAGACATGCAAGCGACAGGCACCGAATGTCCGAATGTGCACGATGCGTGCACCGAATGTCCGTCGAAAGAAGAGCGCTTCTTCATTTAGAAATGATGCACATTCTCACGATATCATTAAAATATATGGTGTAAATTTCAACACTGCAACTATATACGTGCGTATATTCCATCCAAACGGACTACTCCAATGCATAGCTTTATATAGATTAAGGGCGAAAAATGTTAATTCATGAATAATAGACGCGAGGGACTAGGTAAATAAACTCTGTTGAATTAAATCTGAAATTTACCACAAGACGACATCAAAACATCAGGAGTAAATACAATAAACTGGCATACATATAACTCAACTGCACGAAAACAGTCGAAATTCTTCGTTTTTAATTTGCGCACGTGACGAAACGTTCTTTTCACCTGGTGAAAATTCTGGTGACTAGAACATGTTCCAGAGAAATAACCGAGAACACATCATCTTTATGAAGTGAACATTTCACGTAAAACTTGCCAAAGACCTTGGCAGTTCAATGAACAGATGGAATATAAATGACTAGAAGAAGAGACAAACGCACGATCAAAAATATGCTTCCGAATTGAGCTTAACAAGCATATTTGTGTACGTTGAAGTTGTGATTTGATGAATATAATTTCGTGATTTTGATGAATCTCATCCACTTGTATGTGCGTGGACGTTATGTGTTCCACTACGCACCAGGTACTGCACACACGGCAGTGCCACCAGCAGGTTGACGTCGCTCTAGTAGTGCCCACAGTGACGCACAGGTAGCGTATGGTTACTGCAAGTTAAACTAAATTTATCTACAATGATTTAGAACAGTAAATTATTTTATTTACAACTGAATGCACTCGTAATTGCAGGACAACCTTAAGAATGGAAGACTTTCAAATCCTTCCAGTCACTTATTTTAATGGCAAATTCCCACGATCGAACGAATTATTATAAAAGAGTCAAAATTTCAATATGAATCCTTTCTGAAAAGGATTTTGCGGGTGTACAAATAAAAATTAACGTAAAAATCGGTAACGAAATATAACTAAAAGGTTATACTACATACGGGAACGCAACTCCAAAGAGAAAATGCAAAAAAAGAATTAGGAACACAAGCAAAAGTGGAGAAATTTCTCATGGGAAAACTAAGATCCGTGGCTGGGGCGACAGGAGGACTTAGTGAGTGCACCTATGAACTCTAAATAACCCCCACCCCCATTGAGCTCCTGAGCTCCAGTCCACTCCCTACCCCCAGTGAGCTCCAGCACACCCCCACACACCCACACAATACAAACAAACGCACGCCAGTAACCTTCGACAGAGGAATTTGCCGTAACTCTGCACGCAACTTCCTGGTAAAAATACCTTAAAAATTTAAAGGACATAAAAAATTACAAATAATCAGCGCTCAAGAGGTAAAAATATAGTTTTTTTGCAAGATCGATAAATGTTCGAAGAGTAAAAGAGAAATAAATAAATATACAGGAAAACTACGGAATAACAATATAATAAAGCAGATAGGACAGTACACGAATGAAAGAATTATGCCAACAGCGAGAGCGAACAATTTCATGAGCATGCTAAAATTTCATGCCTTTTGAGCTTATTGTCAACTGAAACAAACCCTCCAACTCGCCAGAACACATCCAGCATCAGAGAATAACGAATAACGGAGCAATTTACCTTGCATAACGAGGGGACACACACACACACAGGAGAGAGAATCGCATCATATTCAAGAAGATATTATAATCATGGATCTGTGTGGCGGAGATGAGAGCGTAGAGCGTTACACAAGAGGTGGTGGACACGCCACAGCTGACCTTCATCCTCGAGCAAGCTCAGCGCTCCGGCACGCTGGAGATACGCGCCTGCGGTGCACACAGGAGCGATGTGTAGCGCTGCAGCGAGTGAGTCACGGCGCGACTGCGCTAGTTACCTCCACACGACGC
Organism: Orchestia grillus; assembly: GCA_014899125.1. Taxonomy (NCBI): domain Eukaryota; kingdom Metazoa; phylum Arthropoda; class Malacostraca; order Amphipoda; family Talitridae; genus Orchestia; species Orchestia grillus. Next base: position 12,433 of record VOMN01044565.1, read on the forward strand.
AGCGCCAGCATCAAGGCACACAAATGTAGATCTTTTTGGATCTTTACGCCTAGAGAAAGCCTTACAGTGAGCATCAAGTAGCGAATAGTCAGGACCTCCTAACACAGTCTACGTGAAGTGCAGCTTTCACAGCCCTTCTCGGTACCATTGGTAACAGATTTTAAAACATCTAAATTACACCTTTTGCAGGTGAAGAAATGATCGATACAATATTTTTTATTTATTTGATGATGCTGAAAAATTGTGTTCTTTATTTTGAATCGAAAGTCATCACAAAGTTTGTTGCCTATTATTATGAAACTTGGCTCATTCGATGCGAAATTAAATCGCGTAAAATCTGTAGGAGCCGATATGTAATTGTACATTTACAAAATTAATTGAGAACTGACATACAACTGATTTTTTAAAATTCAAAATGCCACAGTTTGATTTTTCCAAAATTGGCTTCACCAGTTTTTTCCTTGAATTAAAACGTATCTTATACGATGAACTCTATTTTTCTAATGCAAAAACTAAGGAACGACGATCAATTTGAAAATGTTTTAAAAAATATACCTTTTATTTTCTTTTGGGAAACGATAAGTAACATGAGCCAAATTGTTTCTCCGGGCGTGTAACATTTGTGTGCCTAGTTTGTCAAAGTGATTAGTTCCAAGCGAAAAAAATGTCTAAAATATGGACGGTCCTCTTAAACATATGAAAATACAGCTAAGCTATTGAGAACATTCAATAACAACATGAATGCCTATCGAACACATTCGATTAGTCTTTAAAAAAGTAAACCATAAAATCAGGATATCATCATTTTACTTTCAGCTTTATTAGTATTATTATTAAACAGCTATTTCGTCACGGTATGCGAAGTGTTTCAACGGTGACTGCCAGCATCTTCACGAGACGTGGAGATGCAGAATGTGTTCCACGGCTGCTGGAAATGATGGACTAACGCAGTGTGGAGCGCTCGTATTCGAGAGGCCGGCCACTCAATGAGGTAGACACACAGGGTGGCACTGAGACTGCGCAGTACACGACTTCACAACAGGGAAAGAGGAGAATAAAATCGAAAGATGAGGTCTACGTTTCCGATAAGAAGCACGAGAATCTTGTAGCAGGTGTACCTGATCATGTGAATCTGCAACAGGTGTACCAGCAACAGGTACTGTATACCTGCAATTAGGGTGCCTGTAACAGGTGCACCTGCAATACGTGTACCTGCAACAGGCCTATCGTAACAGGTGTACCTGCAACCAGTGTGGATACAACAGCTGTACGTGCAACAGGTGCACCTGCAACAAGAGCATGTCGCTACAAAAAGTCCCCAAGTGAGCCGACCAGGACCAACACAAGCAGCAGCAGCAGCACAAAAGAGTAAGCAACAGAACCATCCCAGCGCTGCGGGAACGCTAACGCCCCTAAGTACGATATCAACCACTGTTCTCTAGCGCAGTCTCCCGGGATTATTAGGCCAGTCCTCGTACACAAACAATATGTACATGAGCATATCGTAGAAAAAGTCGATATGTTAATAAACTCAATCGAAACACATGACACGAACAATTGAAACATATTGACCGCCGCACTGTACTTACACATCAAGTTAATACTTGAAAAAAAATACGGAAAGCTGCTGGTTTAATATATTTAAATACATACATATTTGTTCTACCACACTTACGTTTTTTCGATAAGCACCGAAAAATGTGAGAAAAACTAACCGCTACCCAACTTACCGCGAATATAACCAACAGCAAAGCGTTCAGAGAAAGATTGCAAATGAATCGCTCCCTGGCTGAGGCTGCTGTAATAACCAGCCCAAAGCTTTGCTTGCGTACGTACAAAGCGCGCCACAACAGCAGTGAACCCTCAACGAATGGATGAGCAGAGGAGACAAGGACTCTGGCCACTGCAGCGGTCTCCGGAGCGGCCTCGCACCCCCTGGCAGCACGCCGTCAGCACGAGATGCACGCCACCTCCCAACTCATAACAAGCGAGCGCAAAGCAGTCCTCAGCATGGGAGCAGTTTCGTAACAATTGTCACTCACTGGAACTTAGGACGACGGTGGCGTAACGCAGCAGAGACTTCCATTAGCTCCGCTCAGCGAGCTGCTCACACCAGCTGCAGCGAGCAACAGTAGCCCTACAAAAATTTGCAGTGTATTTACAATGAAATGAATGAATACAAATGGAGTACATATCTAAGCATTAAAATAATTACTTTAAGTGAAGTTATTGAGAGGGGCAAAGAAATATTTAAAAAAAGGGAGTTTACACACGCTGAGGAGGCCTAATGGTATGTATTAAGCGCGATGCGAGCCCAATACTCGTTCCTCAATGAAAGAAAGCAGCAGCAGCTCTGTGTGAGGGTGACCAGACGCCGCTCCTGGCCCCACACACACACACACTGTGCCCGGTTCTTGTTACTTGAAGTTACTTGGAGATGTTTCGGCCTTCACGCCCCGACCACACTGGAGTGCCGCCCCTCAAAGGTTCACTTACAGTAAGCTAGAAATGTTGAATAGGGCAATGGTAAGTCAAAGTATGTCTAAAAGTAAGTTGATGCTCTCTTTGATATTGCACAAAACGATGTATGTACTTTGAATTACTACCACAAATATCACGACAGAAGGGCTACATTTCGCAGTCGCGTATGGAGCAGACGTCGCGTCAGCGTAGAGGAGGCCAAAACGTAGCGGCAGCAGCGGAGGCTGCCAGCATGGAGGCGGCGTCATGAAGACTTGAGGGCGTGACGCAGACCTCCAACCCCACTTGAGGGTGAGACGCAGACTTCCACACCCCACTTGAGGGTGTGACGCAGACTTCCACACCCCACTTGAGGGTGTGACGCAGACTTCCACTCCCCACTTGAGGGTGCGACACAGACCCCCAACTCCCCACTTGAGGGTGTGACACAGACCCCCAACTCATCACTTGAGG
>VOMN01044573.1:0-12716 GCA_014899125.1 Orchestia grillus
GGACACCCCGTATAGATTATGCTACAATGTGCAGATATAACGCATCAAAACACCAAACCTGTTTGGAAACCACTTAAGTGAGTACATGCGATTTCTTCTGAACAAGCAAAGACTTGTTGGAAAATGTGCAGTTGTTAATTCTTTTACCAGAAAATATTTTAACGGCGCAAGGGTTCCAGAAATGTGAAGGCATTTATAAAGTTTGTAGGGAGTTAAAAAGCGATATGTTAGAGGGTGAGGATTGATGGAACCTCGGCTTCCAGAACAGATCCATTTTCCGTAAATTAATAATTAACTGTGGAGATGATTAAGAGATGAACAACACATGAAGTTAGAGAGAGGAATGACCTCCCGTCCAGGAGATCAAATAGGCAGCAGTAAACTAATTGACTCGAACTCTCTGAAGTAAACTCATTGGTTTGTTACCATAAATGACTAACCAACTCAATACTGACTCAAATCGAGAATTATCATAAAGTTTTTAGCAATTCTAAACTATGGTTAGGTCGAGAAAGAATACGAGTATACGGTCTCTGCTTGTTTCGTTATCTTATACGTTATGTTCTTGTTGTTACGTTGTTTGAGTCCTCTTGTGATGGTTTAGAAGAGCATTAAGCTCTCGAGATAAAGCGAGCTCCACCTTACTAGCGGTCCCAGTCATTCACTTCCTCCGATAGCGATAAGAGACACGCCCCCTGATACGTCGTGCCGACCACGTGGTGCCTGCAGTCCCCACCACGTGTTCGCTTCGTCGCGACCCGCAGCTCGCGCCCCAAGAAAAAAGTTCGCCTGGTCATGTCATGCAGCAAGGTTATCTCAAGGTAAAAATACCTGTCGTCTCAAAAGATAATTGATATGAGAGGTAATGCTCAGATATTGAGCATGACTGTGTACCTATGTATGGTTGAGAGTTACCTAGGGCAAATGCTTCCGCTGAAAATTCATATTCTGTTTTAATCTACATGGTGATGTAAGGAAATCATCGCACTGTTAAAAGACATAAGTGCAGTCGAAATGTTGCTATAAACTGCATGTAATAATAAAGACACCATTAAACAGTTAAGCTACCATGCAATGTTAAAAATAAGAATGCTCTAAAATGCCCTTACGAGACCATATGTATGTAATTATGTCACCATTTAATGGTGCTGCCAAAACTGGAGTGAACTTGTACACGGACTTGTCAAAAATCCACAGTTTTGAATATATCTGCAGTCAAAATTACGCCGCCTAAAGCTGTAGTAAGATATACTTCCTTGCATCTTATGCAATACAAGGAACTGAATAATGTGATATATTTTTATCATATTAACATCAAAAGTTACTTTACTTTCTTCTGCGGTCTATTAAAAGGATTTTCGTTTTCAAATGAGACGAATTTTAAATATCAATATTAGAATTACTGTACTAATTTAATTTTTTCCTTCACATCCCGCAACTGCGTTTACAATCAACTCACGAGTCGCCTGAGTACAAATAAAGGATTCCAACCAGATGTAAAACTTGAATGTGAAGGTAAAATACGAAATGTTATCGGGTGATGTAACTCTAATTATAAATATTATTATGGTAAGATGTATCTCTGGCTGACATGCGAGGGGTAACTAAGATAGAGGGGAACTTGCCGAAATCGAAGGCCAGAAATTTCTGGTTATAGGTTGTGATCATCCGTGCTGTGTGGACAGCATCCTGGGGGGGTGCTCAACAGGAGACTCGCTGTCTCTTTCCTTTCTGTCTCTCCTGGTGGAAGCTCCTAAAAGCTCCTAAGGACTCCAAAAGACTCCTAAATACTTTGGAAAGAATATCTTATATTTAATAGTTGTGCTTCATAATATTGTAATGATACTATTGATATGTAATGATATCCATGGTGGCAAAGACGTTTATCTCTCATCTCATAGTTTTTCTACCCTGCGTGAATGGTTAACTCTTCTGAATTAAACTTAGTGCTGTAATGACAAGAAAGAAAAATAGTTTTGGGGTGAATATTAACCAAGAAAACGAGGGGCATAATGTGGCGATAAAAAATTAAATTGAAGAAAGAATTCTATTGATTGTATTAATAACATTGCTAAATTTATATAATTGTAGGTCCATATATTTCAGAGGTTTAAACGTCTCTAGACGTATTCTGAAAACTTTTTGAGCTAAATGCAATCCAAATTTTATTAACAGGTGGTTACAATTTTCGGAAATATATGAACCTACAATTAAATCGATTTTGCAAAATTATTGATACAATCAATTGAATTCTTGCTTCAATTTGATTATTTGTTCACACATTATGCCCCTCCTTTTAGTCTGTTAATATTCACCCCAAATCTATTTTTCATCGCTGTCGACGTAGCCTGTTTATGGGTGCGCAGGTGACGCGTCTAAAATGTTCGATGTTTCGTTCCCGTGGCAACGCGCGCCTCTTAAGCGTGCCAAAGCTTGGGCCAATAAATAAAAAACTCAGTTGATGCTTTCAACTATCCCTACATAACCTCTTATTTACAGTAACTCTGACATAAAATATTGCTATTTTCAGTATCACTGATACGGTCTGCCATCTCTGAGTCTCGCTGATTAGGAATACAAGCCTAAGAATTTTCTCCTATCTAAACCTTTAAGCGCCTAACAGAGAGACGGACGGACGGACCAACCGACCAAGCAACACTGGGCTATTATTAAAAAGTGGGATAATTCTATCATTTGTGAGTGTCCGATGAGATGGAAAAACTAGTCAAGTCCTGCCCGACTTGATGGTGTCAATATTGCCCAACTTCACAAGTGAAAACATTAATAACAAAACAGGACGTTTCACATTGAACATTGTCACGAAACGGGAGTACATGTACATCACGTCCAGGAACGGAAGTACGTGTGCATCACGTCCAGGAACGGAAGTACATGTTCATCACGTCCAGGAACTTCAATCGAAGTTCGGTTTACGAAAACTAGCTATGAAGGAACTTTGACAAACCTAATTAAAAAAATCTACTCTTTAAATTGGAATAATCTACTTTTTCAGTCACTCTTTACATTACTCGCACAAATTCCAGTATAGTTCATTCCACAACTAATATACTTCTGAACCAAATAATATACTACGAACAAAGCGAAAAACTGAAGCATTTTACCTCATGTGATGTGCACGTGCGCTCTGAAATCTGAGCAGAAAAAGACCTACCGCATGAGGAGCCAAGCGGCAGTGACGGAGTCCATTGTTAGGGAACAGCAGGCAGCTGGCCAGCAGGGAAGAGTGCTGCATGCTCCGGCATCGACTAGGAAGAATTTACAAAGCAAAGCAGCGTAAGCCGTGGCTTGGCAATGCAACAGTTGCTTGTTTTTTCCACATGAGGATTGCATCCTGCAAGCTGTAGCCGTTGAGCGCGGTGCTTGTCACAGCACCGCGTGATAATCGTTAGCAAGGTCAGTCGTTCAGGTATTTGCTCAAACATAAAATATGAATATCTAGAAATCCGCACGGCTCTAAATCACTCAGAAGAAGAAACGAGTGTATCAATTTTCAGAGGACAAATGGGGCTCCTGAAGCGTCACAGAATTTTGTCGGTCAAATGCAAGTCAGTTCAATTATTTCAACTTCTGTTTCCCGGCTTCATCTCGTTAATGTCTAATGCGGCGGACTGACTGATGCCAATGGAATTCTTCGTCCTTTAACACTTGTTTCATTCGCACTCATAAACAATCAATAGTACGTCTGCGCGAGTTCATTTGCTCAGGGCCTCAGCTATCGCGGAACGATTCCGGAAATTGCGGCCGAATTCAGGCGTCACCAGGCGGACGAAATCACAGCCCCCGGTGCGTGTCCTGCCAGGCCTGCTGCCTCGCCTCTAGCGGTCGGCAGCAGAAATAAACAATTAAAAAGCGTAAAATGGGGTGGTGTTCAAAACTATCGCTTCGTCTGTATTCGCCGTAAATCTTTGGTAGCCAAATTACCAACCATATTAGTTCGACAGTAGCTATGAGTTGTAGGTCAACAAGTGAAATTTGTAGCACGCACTTCCTAAATTTTGTATACGAGTGCTAACACCTGATAGTGAAACTACTGATAAGATAATTCTTTTATACACAATAGGCGACAGAATTCCGATGCCTCGCATGTACAGTTCAATTCTTCCATGTTTTGTAAACAAAATAATACATAAACGTGAAACTTAAGTTTTTTAAAGTTATTGTCAGAAAATTTGAAAGGTAAGTATAGTATTTGAATGCTCTTATTGAGCTTTAAGGAAGCTCACAAGGTTTTTTTCATTACTGCTATGATATCTCAGTCATGATGAGAGAAGTAATTTTCATTATCATTTGGCTGTGCGACACATCAAGTGCGTCATGTGACACCTGATGTCCACCGCCCCTGCTTCGCTATTGAATTTCTATACGTCCTCCTTAGAGCCGTCCAGCTCCCCATGAGGCTTTGTGAAGCCAACTTTGTTTAATGCGGGCCAGGATCCTACCCAGTTTGGGCGTTTTGTGTGCAGGGTTCAGAATGATAACGAATTAGCGCAGTTGTGACGCAATTGCAGTAAATAAATGTCGTGCTTAATACACATACTTGCATCAAAGAACAGCTTCGAAATATTTGAGTCGTGGTTGAATATTTTGAAAGTTGTCACTGCGCAGTGTGTGATCAGTACTTTTGAGTGTATCATTAAGCAAAGGAGGTGCGTTGTGCAGTCAACCAATCAAATTTAATTTCAAAGTACAGTGAAGCACGCATATTGCATCACAGTTAAAATTTGTTACTTTCGTTGAGCAACAACTTTAAAGTAGAAGATAGCAATGGTTGATGAAACCACTCATTAAAAATGAGAATTTCCATCAGATGTTGTACTTCTCTGAGTTCATAAATTAAAAAGATAAAAAACATAGACCTCCAAGAGCTGGCGCATGCCAAGGCTTTCAGCTGCCCAAAAACAGAAGTGCTTGCGATAAAAGGAACATTTCATGGTAGGTTTTCACACAGCTCTTCACAGCCATGGTGTGAATGCTGTTTTCTCGGAGTTGAAGGTTGCAGAGACAATATTAATAAATTCTGACAGATTCAGGGATGTGAATTTGGTGGACAAACTTTTAATATCGAAGGAGACCGGTTGAAAACGAACAGCACTAAAGATTAGAGAAATTTCCTGAGTATATTATTGGGAATTTACTATTATTTGGGAGTTGTGAATAGACTTCAAGTAGGTACCATGCTATTGACACATAGTTGAAAACTTGGTGTGTCATCAGCAGTGAAGATAGGAATAAATGAAGATACTGTCGTCATACACGGAACTATACATTGAGCTAAAAACGTTCACTGTTAAAAAACGCTCCACCCAAGACTACTGATGCTCAGGATTTTATCATTTCAAATTCGGTCAGAAAAACTTATCCTTAGAAGCCCTGAAATGTTTGCATTTCTCCTTGCACGAAGCCATTCAGCGCACAACCGAGTCCATGTAAATGTAAGTTCTGTTGGCTTCATAACTCGTTTTCGAGAAGTTCCTTCTAACCTCTCAGCGAGATTTTAACCTGTAATGGAGCTGTGCGAATTTATACTCAATTTGCTACCGGGCTTTTGCACAAGTCTTAGAAACTGTCTATGAGGTCATTTCGTCGACGTTTTTACATAATTAAAAATTTATACTCAAAGGTTCTACCCTGATTCAACATCACCTAATATTTGTTTACCGCCATCATTGATAACAATTTACTATCACAAAGATTTTCAGGCCGGGAGTACAATGCTGAAGGCCAGGAATATAATGCTGCAGGCCAGGAATACAATGCTGCAGGCCGGGAGTACAATGCTGCAGGCCAGGAATACAATGCTGCAGGCCAGGAATACAATACTGCAGGCCAGGAATACAATGCTGCAGGCCAGGAATACAACGCTGCAGGTCAGGAATACAATGATGTAGGCCAAGAATATACAATGCCGCAGGCCAAGAATACAATGCTGCAGGCCAGGAATACAATGCTGCAGGCCAGAAATACAATGCTGCAGGCCAGGAATACATTGCTGCAGGCCGGGAATACAATGATGCAGGCCAGGAATACAATGCTGTAGGTCAGGAATACGATGCTGTAGGCCAAGAATACATTGCTGCAGGCCAGGAATACAATGCTGCAGGCCAGGAATACAATGCTGTAGGTCAGGAATACGATGCTGTAAGCCAGGAATACAATGCTGCAGGTCAGGAATACAATGCTGCAGGTCAGGAATACAATGCTGTAGGCCAGGAATACAATGCTGTAGGCCAGGAATACAATGCTGTAGATCAGGAATACAAAGCTGTAGGCCAGGAATATACAATGCTGCCGTCAGAACTCGCATGCATCCAACGTGAACCAATTTTTCATCGAAGATAATATTTATTTGTTTCCGTAAAATTAACGAAAACCATTCGTTCTTTCTCGGACCCATTAAAAATCGAATTCTTTAGTTAGTAGATCATAAATTTATTCAGCATGCTTAAAGATTCATGAACTCAGTTTCGAAGGACAATTTGAAAATTCTCAGTTCTGTGCATGTTTTGGAAAATTAGGTACATATGTTCAGGATGTTTTACTGGGTGTCGTGGCTCGACCGTAGCTTCTATGCACACATGATTATTTACTTCTTTTGAACCTTGCTTGAAATTATAGTTAAGTTTTATTGTGAAAAATTCTGAGTCTTTTGTCTAGATAGTCACATTATCGTTAACAAAGCGAACAATACTGGATCATCACAAAAACTGATATTTAATTATTCATGTAAAGAAAAACGCCGCAATGAATTTTAATTAAACTGTGTTTGGAAATATTATATGTATCTTTTAATTAAATAAAGAGACATGTCTTGCTCTAACAGAAGTGTGACAATCAACTATTTTCATGCCAACACATGCGCCGTATCAGGGAAAGTGAAGCAAGGCAACCTCTTCTCGTCTTCCTACAAGATGAAATGAAACCTCGTTTTCGTTTCTGGAAGATGGTACGCTGTGATAAATGAATGCTCTTCGGTCTTTTATATTGGATGTGATTTTAATATTAATGTTGAAAATACACTCAGTTTCGAAAATTATGATCACACCTGATAATAATTATGAGATCTACTAGTATCAATATTGCACTACTAGGCAGGCGTGGTATGCCTCATTCGATCCATGAAGGTTCGTTAGAGAGCAAAATATGTCTACATAGTTTCCCTACAACAGCGTCAGGCATTAGAGAAATCGAGTAGTGAAATTAAAGTTACATAAAAGCCTTAGGAAATTCAAGGTGCCGACTTGATCAGAAGTGCTCCCGGAACTGGTGATCGCTTGCGTCCATTTGACGTAAATTACGGCCATCCTCAAACGGTGGCTTAGAGAATTATGAAGGTGCAAGAATACGGCCGTAAAACTCCTCTCTAACATCGATGAGTTATTCATTTTTTTGTAACTCTTCTGTGAATGACACGTATTACGATGGGATAACGATCGATGTGCTCAGTTGGATGATTTTGGTGTATGAAAAAAATATTATAAAAAACAGTTTTGGTGTACTTGAAAAAAATATTATAAAAAACAGTTCTATAATTATACACGTCCTGGACGGACGTGAGCAACCTTTTGTGAAAACATGTTTACTAAAATTTCGTTAAATTCTTCATCAGGTTTAATGCAAGTGCTGTCCTTGCAATTGATAATAAAAATCTCCGAAATATTTTAAAATTCTCAGTCAATCAAAATAATCCGCAAGCGGCAAACAAGGAACGAGATAATCGTACGGGCTAATCAGAGAGGAATCAAATAATGATGCGAACCAGTACAAATCGCCGGAAGCCGTACTAGGGTCATGGCACACTTTAATAGTACGGTAAGATGGGACTTTGTAATCACAGACTCTTCACGAGTCGGTGATTCACAGACTCTCTACGATCACATGTCCATACCCACGGCACACCAGTGTGGCACGGGAGGGCAGGCCCGAACCGCTTTCCAGGATTTCAAGAATTTCCTTTAGTCTAACTTATGTACTACATAGGTTAGCGTGAGCTACCACACCCCCACGTTACTTTTTGCAGGTTATTAGAAACAATTGGAAATAATCGTTAAAATGGCAAGAATGTTTAATGAGAGTGAGCTAGATTTTGTGGTCTCCAGTCCCGCTTTGGTATCTGAATTATTTGATTCTCATAGCCCACGACTAGAAGCGTATCCTCAAGTTGCCCTCTCGTGCCGGGACAACCTCGGCGGCGACGTTTCTTAGCAACACGCAGCATTTGGCGGTCGTGCAGCGGCGGCCGACTATCGACTCCCCAGCAATGAAATTATTCGGTGGTCTCCGTTCATTTCCGCGTTCTCACAAGGTTTTCCCGCCTGCCCTTCGCAGGTGAGGGCGAGGTACGGCATCCCACCAAAAACTGTGCTGCTCATCACAGTGCCAAAGATTGTGCCGCACATCGTCATACCAAGCACTCCAATGCGTGAGGTGAGACAAACCCCCCCTCCTCCCCATCTTCATATATATGTAAGCATTAATCAACTATGCCTCCTTGTACTTCGACTGATTTCAAAATCTACACCAAAATTTAGGCAAAAGGGGAACGTTAGAATTCATGGTATATATGAAAGGTATTTGAAGAATTTAAGCAGGAATCGAGTTTCGTTGCGCACAACTCGGCGTATCACAGGAGAACACATTTAGGCAAGACGCCGGCACCCCGTCATGCGTGCGACCCAGCGCCTGCAGCAGCTGCAGCGGCCCTGCAGCTACAGCGGCCCCTGCAGCTTGAATAATCATCTCGTGTTTGAAATGCCACTCACCTGTACATAGGCTCTCTATTTTTAGTTCTGTCACGCGGTTGAAGGCGAGGAAAGCGGATGTTGAAAAGGAAATCCCGTTCGCTTCGCTTTTTTTTTCTTTTTGCAGTACTCACTCTAAAATATCCCAGACATTCCCCGTGTTATCAAGTAAGACTGAAATAATATTACATAATATTATGTAGATATGAAGAGCGCTTCCTCCACACTTTTTAGGCAGCAACAGCCGGTCCTGAGGGCTCGGTGAGCGAGCGTCTTCGCCCGCAGGAGACTCGGGACTCTCGAGATTTGCCGGGATATTTTTTGCCGAGTTATCCTTGAATTCGCGCCAAGTTGCTAAGGGAAGGCCGGGTAATAGGTCCATCAGAACAAGAGGACCATGAGAGTTCTGCTAATGTAAGCTGATGATAAATAAGGAATTGCATCAAAATGGGACACACACTGCAAACCATTCCTCAAGGAAATAGAGTTCATTAAAATTGAATTTTCTGCAAATTGCATGCCGATCTGGCGCTCACCAGCATGATGCACGAACTTTTCTCGTTAATATCACAGTTTTTCTCTGGCGAAAAGTCACTCATCAATATTGTTTTGATGGAAATTGAATATCGGTAACTCACATCTGTAGGAAAAAACTAGAAAAAAAAGACCTATAGGCAAGAGGTACTCTCAGGCGTGCTCTAATCATCCTTTACTGAAAAGGCAAAAATTATCAAAATAAACAAAAGATTTTAGAAATTTTTCTCATTACAAACGCCTCACAACATGCAACTTCTCCGAGCTGCAGCTCGATAATAGGATACCTGACAATAATCAAAAATTTATCGCACACTTTGTATGCTACATAAATTCCATCACAGTCTTCTTCATTCACTGAGAAAGCCAAAAAAAACCATGAACGTAAATGAAATTTAAATAAATTTAATCAGTTACTGCATTTGCTCAGAAGCCTGCAAAGCCCTAATTATCTTCTGAAGGAGGCTGACACAGGGAGGCCGTAAAACTCCCAATCCCAAACATCCTGTTGTATGGCCTATTATTTTACCTTTATTTTTGATCGCTTCATTAACGGCAGTGTTTCAAAAGGTAGCCAAGGAAAAGAATGCTGCCCACTGAGCGGCCACACGATCAAGGCTGTGCGGCATCCGCGTTTGCGGGCCTCCGATTGGTCAGATTTTTGTCCCGGGCCTAGGGCTGCGGGCCATCAGCTGGACATCCTGGACTGAGCTGGAGGGGTACTTGCTGGGCCCTGTAGATGCACTGCATCAACTGGACATCCTGACCGAGCTGGAGGAGCCGTGCTGGGCCTCGTAGCTGCACAGCATCAGCTGGATGTCGTGGACAAAATTCGAAGAAGAAACGCTAAATATCTTCATGCCCTTGGACAGGCTGATTTTTACAAGGACCCTCGGCAAATGCAGTCCATTCTCATGTAGATATTAGCGTTAATTCGCCTTATCTGAGCATTTCCCTGTCAAGCAAACTTTTGCTTTCATATAATGCATTAAGATTGTGTGTCTCTATACCTTAATAAAGGTTAAATTCTTGTTCCATGGAATGTCAAATTTACTTAACTTCAAAAGAAAACAACGGAATAATTTCCTTGCTTCTGAGGGACTCCGTCATTTCCAGACCTAGCACCGCTGATTTCGTCCGACTGCAAAGTATTGCATTGGCTTTCATACATGAGGACTGTACTTTTTTTTATCAAAATAGAAACGATTGAGCGCACACAAAAATCATATTGTAAACACTTAAAATTATATTCACTTCCTAATAGAACAAACGAACATTGCTTTACAATCAGTGAACAAATATCTTTATTTTTATTGAAATTTGCGTTTCCCAATAGCTCTGAACAATTCAAATAATTTTGAATAATTTATTTTTACATGGGTTACTTCATTTAAGAATTAGATTACAGACATGGACTTCTAAAACTATTACAATGGACAATTTTATATATAGCTCTTTATTGGTCCGAATAAGTTACGTGATTTCTATGACATCCTACAAGACCATATGCTAAGCGTACACATACATGTAGATAACCTAATGCACTTATCTTTAACGTACACGAGGCCGATAAAATACAGAATTTGTTGAACGGATAAGAAATGATTTAAAAAATTAGGGACTCGATAATGTTTTGTCAATGGTCAAAATATATTCTATTATATACCCTGGTATAATTTACAGACGTATAATGTGAAGTGTGTTTTAACACTCCATTAGGATATAAGTCAACAATTTGACAAGTATCCTCTTCAATATTTGATGAGAAATAGAATTCAAGATTCATTCGAAGAACCGCCCGTGAGTTTGCGTAAAGTATTGCCTTCACACGCGAGGCTACTCCAAGGGCTCTTTCGAGCGTACGCCATATTTTTCTCAGCTCACCAAGGTGCACCAGTCTAATAAAAGTTTTTCATGAAAATCTCATTGCTGGGAATCATCGTTCCCAGCCTCCAATTCTCGACCGTCACACAGCCGACCCTTGGCACCGCGCTCGCCTTGAGACGCCACCTCACGCCGCGTATTGACGATCACACGGTGCATGGACTGCGTCTACCACGCTGCATGTACTGCGTCTACCACGCTGCGTGTACTGCGTCTACCACGGTGCGTGTACTGCGTCTACCACGGTGCATGTACTGCGTCTACCACGGTACAGGTACTGCGTCTACCACGGTACAAGTACTGCGTCTACCATGATGCATTTGTACCGAGTGTACTTCGCTCCATTTCTGAAACGACATAGAAGCCCATAAAAATGCACTTATTTTCATTTGTGTTCGGTTTCGCAGTCCCATGTTCAAGGTTGAGACTACTGTTACTATTGTTTTCGTTTGCTACAAGCACGCTTCGACGATGTTCACATAGAATTAATTAATAGAATTAATTTTCTCTTGTTATTGTATGCTTGAAAATGTTGTTGAATTTCAGGGCTAATACTTTGGAGTTTTATGTACTTAAAGATGTCCAAAGTCGCCCCGTATGTTCTTGGAATAAACGGACGTTCTTGGCAACAAATGAACCACCAGACCTGAGGGATGGTGCTAGGTCCTGTTGGAATCTCTAGAGTATAATTACAGCGGTCCTGAAATTACTTAGTATGTCCCAATTTATCACCTAATAATTTCACTTAAGGTACTGACAATGACGAAGCAAAATCTCTGCCAGGACATTGCGAGTAGTAAAAAGTTTAGTATTACTTCAGGCAATTCGTACTGATGAGCACATGCTGCAGCTTAACGTGTGCTGTCACCAAACGTAGATGATGCCCCTAGTATCACGCGGTACCAAGCGCCATGTACGGCGAAAACGAGTCGTGTATGCCACTACCATTCCCAAGCCTCCCTGTGCCTGGAGAGTAAGTCGTAACTACACAAAAATAGAGGCACGATGGTCGAAAATCAACGTAATTCGAGGTGACTCTCTCCTCTAGGCCTCACTGGTTACGTCTTGAAACTTCGAAACCGTTTTTTGACGTTATTAAAAAGCCGCACTCAGTACCGCGCATTTCAAGAGGCCTTATTTGTATAATTCAGCAGCCAAGTAGGACGGAGCTCATATGATATCGTCAACTAATCTGTACCAAAATGGCTCATAATTCAAGACGTACTGAGTTTTGCAGGACGCAGTGGTTTACTAAGGCATGTAATGCTCGGAGCTTATGTACAAGCAAAACAGCTACGCCCGATTCCATAATCTGACACATTAAGCCGTCCTCAGCTTTTTTTATACTTTTCAATCAAGTTTGTTTGAGCGAAACGTTAAATGAATTGATTCCAAGTAATGAAACTTCAATCAACCGCTGAATTCTTTTAATTTATATACTGTTTTCCTTCTCTCATCCCTATTGTGATTTGATCTTCTCCGATGTGTCACGCGTTGCTTCATATTTCCATTGTTCTCACCTGCTATCCCTCGCCCCCC
>VOMN01044584.1:0-23804 GCA_014899125.1 Orchestia grillus
CCCTCTTCTGGCACGCCCCCGCGCCACCAAGCACAACACCAAGACCTTCCGGGCCACCGTCGCCATGGTCCGCAGATAAAGGGGCCGTTTAAAAAAATCTCGAGAGAGATGTTAATTTCGGTTTCATTTTGATGACTGAGGGGTTAACGCAGGTCCGACCGAGCCAGGACTTGCCCCACGAGCGATTCTTTAAGTCTGGTGTGCCAAAATTTCCCCAGCTACTGGAGGTGCTGTCTCGACCGAAAGTGTTAAGATCTGCGTTGCGCTAGACAATCTGGTTTGGGTGTTGGGGGCGGGAGGGGAATGATGCCCACTCGTACTTACGACCTAAAGTCAAGTATAAACGCGCTCCTTCTTGCACATGTAACCGTAAATTTGTGGGAGGTGCGAAAATGCGGTGAATTTTTCATGCAGCTGCCGGTGTAACCAAAAAAAGGAGGTTTTCGATTTATAAATTTTGCTTCCTTCTTCCTTAGATAGCTAACCCTCAAGGGGCGTAGGATAGGTAAAAGGGACAGATAAGTTTGTCTATCTTATGCTGTAGGCACTGGCGTCACCACGGAACACTGTTAGGTTACCTGAGCTCTAGCTAAGCCTTCAGGACTTCTATCTTTCGTACCCACTTCGTTTCTTTCCATTTAATACCTTCTTTGCTTATTATTTTCTATCTTTCTTTCTCTCCCTTTTTGACTTGCTGTTCTATGAATATAGGATAGTATGGTTTAAGATACCTTTGCATAGATTCCTCGTTTCAAGTTCACACTAAACGGCCCCTTCTATTCACTCTCTTAGATCATATTTCATGTGAGTAGGGAACGTTAAACTGATTAATACTATAATACTAATTCGCACACGCGTAGAGTGAGGAGGCTAATCTAATGTGCACATGCGCAGAGTGAGGAGTCTAATCTAATGTGCATATGCGCAGAGTGAGGAGTCTAATCTAATGTGCACATGCGCAGAGTGAAGAATTTCCGCTGACGGTGTCCATGTTGCTCAGCGTGCTCGAGGTCATCGCGCCCTTCAAGCACTTCGCCAAATTGCGGGACTTCGTTCAGATGAAGCTCCCGCCCGGCTTCCCTGTCAAGATTGGTGGGTCTGGTCTGCTGGCTGCAGGGGTGATCGTAAAATTATTTTTGGATTTTGCCTGTTGCCACATTCCATTGAATTTTTATTTACATTTTTCGGGCTGTAGGAGTGCTTGTGGAGTCTTGTGGCTGTAGTAGGGCTTTTGGAATTATTTTCAGGCCTCTTACCTCATTTTGTATAACTTTTACGTTCTTCTGGTGACTTGTCAGACTGTGTTAGACACAGCAGCAGCACTTTTATTTAATGAAACTAAAGTTCAGTAGCGTAATGTTGAACCAGGTTGTCTTGCTGGAATGCCCCTTCAAGCGACATTGGATAGGCAATAGGGTTGAGTTAGTTAGGTTTCTCTGTTGTATTCTATGAGGACTGGTGACTCCAGGGGGCACTGTTAGGTTACCTCAACTACAGATAGGTTTCAGGATTTCTATCTTTCGTGCCCTCTTTGCTTCTTTTCATCTTCATGCCTTCTGCGGTGATTATTCTTTACCTTTTCTTTTTCTTGCTTCGTGACTTGCAGTCTCTATGTGCAGGGAATCCTATCTGGGAACACATGTGAGCTTAAATTCCACGTTCGCTAGAGTCCTGACTTAATGGTCCTTTCTTTCCACTTTCCACTAGCTAACAATAAAATTATAATCCACAAGAATGCTCGTGTTGTCGTGTGCTGTGCCCTGGCGGTGTCCTGAGGCGTCAGCAGTGGAGTGGTGTTGACGAGTCGGCTCAGTGTTTCCCTTCAACGCAGTAAGGATAAAATTATCCCTGCGACTACGCTGCATTTAGGTTTGTAGAAAAGCTAGCAGGATCCCTGCGAAACAGGACGCTAGGGCTTTTTGGGCAGAAGATAATTACGGCCAATTTCTTTCTTGGTGTGCTGAAGGTAATTGTAACCAATTTTGTTTGTGCAGAGAATGATTACAGCTAATTTTTATTGAGGGGAAGATTACTGGCAATTTTTGCTTGGAAGATAATCACAACCAGTTTTTTGTGTAGACGCTAATTACAGGCAATTTTTTTGCTTGGAAGATAATCACAACCAATTTTTTGTGTAGACGCTAATTACTGGCAATTTTTTTGCGTAGAAGTTAATCCAATTTGTTTGCATAGAAGCAGGATAATTACAGCCAATTTGTTTGCGTAGAAGATAATTACAGCCAATTTATTTGTAGGAGATAATTATGAGCCGTGTTTTGCGCAGACATCCCGATCTTGCCGACGGTGTCTGCCAAGATCACCTTTCAAGAGTTCGAGTTCCGCCCCGACCTCCCGGACTCGCTGTTCGCCATCCCCCCCCACTATGTTGAGGACCAATACCGCTTCCCTGACTTATGACCACCACCACAGTCCCACAACAACCAGGGTGACTAGTACCACTAGTGGTCACCTGCACCAGGGTGACCGGTACCACTAGTGGTCATCTGTAACAACCAGGGTGACCAGTACCACTAGTGGTCACCTGCACCAGGGTGACCGGTGCCACTAGTGGTCATCTGTAACAACCAGGGTGACCGGTGCCACTAGTGGTCATCCACCGCAACCATGGTCACATTAATGGTCACCCACAACAACAGTGATGACAAATACCATCCTATTACCACCATAATTACCATGGTACTCCTGACCGGTGTTGCAAGTACCATGGGTTGTTAGCGCGTGTAGTACCAAATGATTGTCACATATACGTAACAACAAGTAATTGTTGCATATTCATGGTACCAAATGATTGTCGTGTTTCGTGGCAACAAGCGATTGTCATATATATGTGGCACCAAATAATTGTCGCGTTAAGCACCATAAAGATTGTTGCGTACAGCACCAATTGATTGTCATATCCTTTGCCAGTGATTTTTTTTGAGAAAGGCGATCGATTGGCGTGTGTGTGTGTGCAGAATACTAGTCGTCATGCTAAGCTTCGCGTGGATGTCGTTAGGGGGAGTACCTATTCGACCAATCAGAACCTGTTATGGTCTCGGTAGGAACAGTGGAGTACCTATTCGACCAATCAGAACCTGTTATGGTCTCGGTTGGAACAGTGGAGTACCTATTCGACCAATCAGAACCTGTTATGGTCTCGGTTGGAACAGTGGAGTACCTATTCGACCAATCAGAACCTGTTACTACCACCACCACTGCTAAATTGATGACTCGTCATTTAATTTTCATGTGGGTGTTACCTCGAAATCGGGTGTGAATATTGGCTACTCTTTCGTAAGTTTTCTAGCTACCGCCTAACGAATGGCACCCGCTCAAGCGCTAAAAAGTCTGTGCTGCTGCTGCTGCTGCTGCTGCTGCTACTACTGAGCAGGGGCGCAAAAGCTTCGGGTGTTTTCGCCTGCTAATTGTGGCGGTTGCTGGATCCCTCCTAAGATTACTGACGAGACCACGGCGTGTCGTAGCGTGTGGCCAGCGTGGGAGAGGTGCTGTCTGCAAGGCCGAATGCCCTTTGCGAAAATGGGCGCGAGTGGGAAGGTATTGGAGAGTTTTAATGTGACCTACTGTAAAGGATAATTGGACTGAAACGCCCAAGTTTCTGTATTTTATCGGAGGTAAGCCCAGCAAGATTTTGTTTCGGTCTTGATTAGTTCTCAAAGCTTTTCGGATTCTCGATGAAAATTTCATCTCTTCTTCAACGTTATTTCAATACTAGGAGAAGTTGAGCGCATAGTTCCGAACCTTATTCCAAACTCTATGGGACATCTGGTCAGTCGTCTGGCACATATATCTACTTTGCAAAGTTTCCATCTTCTGCTCATTGCTTTCGTCTGAACGAAGAAGTGAATTTTTTGACCGGAGAAATGGTTGTGCTAGTGAAGGAATCTCGGGGTTTTGTGTGCGCTGTTTCGTCATGTGTACTTGTATAAGTCCCTTGGCCCTACTAGCACAGGTGCTTGTACTAAGTCCGTTAGCCCTGCTATCACATGTACTTGTACCCAGTCCGTTAGCTTTATTAGCACATGTGCTTTTACTGTACCAAGTGCGTTAGCCCTGTTAGCACAGGTGCTTGTACCCAGTGCGTTAGTCTTGGTGGCGTTTGAACTTGCCCATGTGGCATCCTGAAGAGCTGTGGCGAGTTTTATGTTCTTACGTTCATGGACGATGTTTATTGTTATTGTAATTTACGTTGATTGTTGTCTTAGTTTATGGTCATTATGCAGCGGCTAGAGCTGAAATCTATCGTGATAGCGGCGTTCTGTCGTATGAACCGAGGCTTTTGGATCTCACAAACCGAGCCTTTTGGATTTTTGGACAGACTTCGCGTCGCAACCCAGCTCTAAGCTCGCCGCCCTCGAGTTAGAAGTTATGTTAGAAAATTGAATTCCTTGAATAGTCCAGGATGCATCATCTCTCAGACACTGTTAAAGTTCAGCTCTAACTTGGCCTTCAGGGTTTCTATTTTTCGTGCCCATTTTGCTACTTTCCATTGTCTCGTCTTCTTTGCTGATTATTCTTTATATTTTCTTCCTTTTCCGTTTCACCCTGCTGTTTCTATGCGCGAGGGAATCCTGTGTGGGAACACGCCTGTGCATAGATTCCTCGTTTTCTAATGTCCATACGAAATGGTCTTTTCTTTCCGTTGCTCTCTCCGGAACACATTTCGTCCGCGATGGTGCAGGGCATTTCATCCTTGATGGTGCAGGGCATTTCATCCTTGATGGTGCAGGGCATTTCATCTCTCAGATGATACGGGGCATTTCATCTCTCAGGTGATACAGGACAATTCATCCCTCAGATGGTACAGCGCATTTCATCCGTGATGGTACAAATAGTTCAGGGCATTTCATCCCTGAAGTGGTACAGTTGATGGTCGGTTCAAGAGACTCTGCGCTAGTGACGTGTCGTGACCTGATCGAGTGTCGTGACCCGCTGTCACGACGCAAGTCTCGTTTTTGCAGCGTCGAGTGTGGCAGCTGTCGTGCATTGCTCCTGTATTATTTATTGGTCAAATTCAGGTTAAAGCATCAGCCGATTGCAAATTGGTCTTCATGTCGACGTGATCTTAACATCGGGAGGTAATATGGGCGACTGCCCAGATTCTCGTATTGTCGTTGCTGGCAGGAAGTCGGGAGATTTGTCTCGCTTTTGACTTTTTATAAGTAAAGACTTACTATCTTTCAGTAGGAAACGGGCGTGATGCTCTCAGCGATATCAACTTCCCTTAGTTACCTGCAACTGTGTGATCTGTGTAGTATGTGTTATTATGTGTCAATCGTCATGGGAGGTATTGTTTGTATGGTGATGTAAACGATAGAAGGTCCCTAAAAGTGTGTGACGTACGGCCAGACCGAATCCAAGCAGCTGAAGCGCTAGAAAATCTGTATTACTAATCATTAGCCCAAAATCGGGTGTGACCATTGGCTATTCGTTCGTAAGTTCTCTAGGTACTACCTAGTGTGTGGTAGTACAGCCGCCGTGACGAAAGTGCGCTAGTAGTATTTTAGGTTGCCTACCATTTTGCTAGAACTTTGTCAGTACCTAGGAGTAGGATAGTTTCTTCAATAACTACGTACGTATCTCTGCCCCCGGCTATTCTAGAGTACTATAATCATGAATACAAAAATTGACACATGGAGTTACTTTCATAGGTAGTTTAAACAATTTTAATCCATGCTTTTAATTTTGCCTTTTTTATTGACTATATTATATGATTATCTACATTTCGAATTACTTTTTGTACAATGTAGACACGAAATATTACGAACCAGAATGTCGTAAATTACACAACTTCACTGGAATTGAAATATCCAAGGTCATGAATTTGATTCAAAATTTTTTTTCCAACTGACCTCTATTAAAAGGAGGCTGCGAATGTGGGTTAGTTGCATTCATTTAATTGCAATTATTTGATGTAGGTTAATTGCATACCCAGGGTAACTTGGCGCAAGGTTCAGGCGGTTGTTGCGCGCGTTAGACGTGTTCCTTGAGCATGAATTATACGACTGCCAGGCTCGGATAAATGTGTGCGAAAAAAGTCCGAGGAAATCGCCGGAAAAACATGCCGTCTGCTATGTAACGAAACCTTGTACGAACGAGATTTGAATATTGAAACTTTCTAAGTAATCATATTTCGGTTCTTCATAACCTTATTCCCGTTAAAAACTCCAACGTAACCTTGGTATCCGTTTTAGTTGACCGCTTGTTGTTGGGTTGAGAAGGATCGTGTCGGTTTATTTGAACGATCAGCGTTTTCACTTTCTATTTCGAATCCAGTTTGACGTGATAAATTTCAAAAATAAATTCATGTGGCGCCCATTGTAGGCATGGTCATGATGTATATATATATTCAACGTTGATTTACGTGGGACTGAATACAATGAATATTTCTTGTAATAATATACATGGGAGGCTCATATGGAACGTATTTTTTGTATTATATGTGAATTGAAATATTCATTGTCAACTTTTCATCATAGGTCGTCACAAGCACGCGAGGACTTCGATGCATCTCGCCATTTCATGGCGCCTTGAAATCATTTTATCCGTACGGCAGGCTGATTCTAAGAGCATCAATTCTATGCTAGGTTTCCGGCTCATTGAATAGAGAACTTCTTTGCTTAGAAAACGTTCCTAACGCCGCGTCATTTTGATTATGCATTAACTCATTCCAAACGGCTGAGTACCAAACCAATTGTGAAAGGTTTCAAATCATATATGTATATGTATATTAGAGGCCTAGGGTAAGATGGAGGCCTAGGAAAGGCTTGCACCCATATAAAGGCCATTCCCTGGATCAGTCTATGTCTCAAGATACCCAACTGTTGGCATCGAATGCTAACTTCGGGCTTCTACTTTGGAGTCAAGTTCAGTCGGAATATCACTACAATCCTTGACCCGACTCCACAATAGAGAACCATGATAGCATTTGATGCCCATATTGGTGTGTCTTCCGACACTATCTTCAAACATTGCTTTCAGATATTGTCTTCAGACACTGTCTTCAGACAATGTCTTCAGACACTGTCTTCAGACACTGTTTTCAGACACTGTCTTCAGACACTGTCTTCAGACACTGTCTTCAGACACTGTCTTCAGACACTGTCTTCAGACACCGTCTTCAGACACTGTCTTCAGACACTGTCTTCAGACACTGTCTTCAGACACTGTCTTCAGACACCGTCTTCAGACACCGTCTTCAGACACCGTCTT
The DNA here is from genome assembly GCA_014899125.1 of Orchestia grillus. NCBI lineage: Eukaryota > Metazoa > Arthropoda > Malacostraca > Amphipoda > Talitridae > Orchestia > Orchestia grillus. The sequence continues at coordinate 7,231 of VOMN01044584.1, forward strand.
CAGACACTGTCTTCAGACACTGTCTTCAGACACTGTCTTCAGACACTGTCTTCAGACACTGTCTTCAGACACCGTCTTCAGACACCGTCTTCAGACACCGTCTTCAGACACCGTCTTCAGACACTGTCTTCAGACACTGTCTTCAGACACTGTCTTCAGACACTGTCTTCAGACACTGTCTTCAGACACTGTCTTCAGACACTGTCTTCAGACGTTGACTGATCGTGTGGAGAGACCTTTAGTCTCCACCGCTGTTGACGACTCACGCAGAGCTCATGCGTCGTAGGCACCTCTTGTACGTAGCAGAAGAAAAGCAACGCAGTTAAATCAACCCTGTTTTTGCAGGATCTGTGTAGTGGTTTGTTAGAAAACTAGTATTGTACTTATTGAAGATCTATTGGAAGCGTAACTTGTAAAATACCTCGTGACATGACCCTTATACAGCGTTCTGTATGTATACAAATGTTGGTCTGCTCACGAATATTCTAGACGATTGCTTCGATTTGGGGCATGTCATCAGGATATTCATGTTCAGGATCAATGAATGCTGAATCAATGAGGTCCCTGGTGGAATTTTATTCGTGTAAAATATGTAAAAACGTAGAGCGAAGTGGATTGTTAGCTGCTACCTGTACGGGAGTTTTTTTTTTGTTGGTCATCGTATGGTTAGCTTAGGCTTTTTATGAGGCTTTTGCATTAGACGTTCTACCTGCTGCGATCAGTGATAGTCGTGTATTTGATAATAATTTGTAAAATCGTAACGTTACGAGCATTCTGACGCCCACGAGATCTGTTCCTCCTGTCCCAGAATGCATAATGTTATGGGGTCCATAAATGGGTAGTATTCTGCCGCTGACGAGACCTCTTCCCTCACTCGCGAAGTATATAATATTATGGGGTCCATAAATGGGTAGTATTCTGCCGCTGACGAGATCTCTTCCTTCAGTCACAGAATACTTCAGTACACGGGTTACTGACAGCGGTGCCAGCGCGGTGCGTCATCCATTGCCGTGTCAGCTGCTGACGCATTCTTTGATATTGTCAGCTGCGTGGTGTTGCGTGGCCGCCTGTCGGGATGTTCGTGGTGTTGCGTTGCAACGATAGTTTGCAAATGCGGCGATATTGCCTCCAGGTGTTCGTGAGTAGGCTTACGTACTTAGGTCTGACTTCAGGTAGACGATGTTCACCGCCGTCTAGACGGAAGACTGTCAGTTTTGTCACCTCGTCCGTGAGACAATTGTACAGTAATTTCATTAACGCTGGGGCGAGACTGGAGAATATTAAAAAAATTTCCTAGCATAGACGAGAGAGATGCGTCGTAACGAATGTACGTCGCCACGCAGACTACGTACCGTGACGTACGTCGCCNGGGGGGGGGGGGCGGTCGTGTGTACACAGCTCTGAGCGCGGGACGTGTTCGCTACTGCGGTTACTTGCCGAATATTGTCGGGAAAATTTTCGTACGCGAACTTGGAATACATTCGTTTTTAGTCACGTGACGAATAGCGTTGAAAATGACTGGTTTAGAACTTTTGAATATTTCCTACTAGTTACGTATTGCTTCATGTGAATATTTATTTCTGAACTTGGTTTATATTAGTTACCTCATAGTTCTTTCCAGTTTATTTGCTGTTAGTAAGGAAAAAGGTCTGGACTGGGGACATTATCCTTTAGATCTGGCCTTACTTGGCAGTTGCTGCCTTGCAACAGCGCGATTGAAAGTTGAATTTATTGAAAATGAAATTTATTGGAAATGGAATTAATTGAAAGTCAGTTTTAATCTTCCTTACTTTCTACATAATCGAATTGGATTTTATGTAAAGACGCTGAAATTTTAACACGGAACCTAGTTCTAATGTTCCATTTGTTCAGAAAGTGGGCATTTCTTGGCTACCAGCTGAAAAAGAACATTTTAACAATCTAAATCCTTTTTTCCTTGCCGTAGCAATGAGTGAGCATGGTTGCATTTGGGTTGCGACGAGCCTGTTGAATTCTATCGACCTTGTGACACGACGTCCATTGAGTTCCATTGAGTTCCATTGAGTTCCATTGAGTTCCATTGAGTTCCATTACATTTTGTACACCTCTGCCGAGTCGGACGCTTTGTCTTGTGTACGGGTTGCTGAGGCCTCGAATACTTGTCAAGGTTCGTGTGGTTTTATGTGGTCCGATTTTTTGGCGTGTGTTCAACCAATTAATGACCAAACTTTTTTGCAATGAGGCTGAATTTAGCTTTGGATAGGGTGAGCTATAAGTAAGACCCCCTTTTAAAATTATGTATTATATCACGAGTACCATGATTTGTCCAGAGCTTTTCAGCGTATCAGTGCTACCGTCGTGGGTAATGGTACCTTACTTACGACCCATCCTGTACGAGAAACTATTGGGAGCCATGTGTACGTGTACAATAAGGCTGCATTTGGCTGTTGTAAACACTAGCAGTATCCTTATGAAACGGGACAGTTGTATCTTGCTGGTCGCTAAAGAGTTTTACTATGCAACACCCAAGTTATTTTTGATGTAGGACGGCAACGAGTTTCGTCGAAAAGTTTGTTGCAGCTTTGTAAAACGTTCGTTTAAAAGGACTGTAATTGTCGAAGGGTTCAGCAGATAGCGTGTGATTTTCGGGGCTTCATTTTGTGCTCAGGCATGGGACTTAGACATGGGGTGGGACTTGGATAGACACGGCGTGGGACTTGGATAGACACGGCGTGGGACTTGGATAGACACCGAAGAATGGGCCACTTGGTTCGCTGCTGTTGCCACATCATACTCTGGCAACCGTAATGACTTGTTTGATGTCAGCTGGATGGCAGTGTTAGGTTAAATTTTTGTGTTTTTGCAGACAAATTATGAGTTAGAAATCCAGTTATTTTGGAGTTTCAATCTGTGGGACTTGTAGAAGTTACAGCCACGCTGGCACTGGTATCGCACTTTCTGTCTCGAATAACGAATCATTGTTCACGGAAGCGGCTGTTAAAATTTTCTCGAACATCATTGCCAGCGATGTCTGAAACTCCACGGATTCCCCGTACCAGAATCCACCTTTACTCAGAATTCTCAGATTCTTCTTTCATAGCTCGTTCTTTTGATGATAGCGTTGACTACAGAACGTCTTCTTGTCATCAGAGCTTCAAATTCGGCAGTGTTTTTAAAAAATCTTCTTAGCCAACCTTCAGTCAGATTGGAACTTTCTTCTTATAGTTTTGATTCCAAAATATCTTGTTCTGTTCCAAGTTTTGGATGAATAGTTTCACTGTTTTTATCGTAGTTTCGCACACAAAACGTTCAATTTACATAGAACTAAATCTTGCAGACCGTGTTCGAGGTGCGATCTCTAATGACTACCGCGGTAGTGGAAGCCTCCATTTCGGAGAGCTTATCGATGTGCGAAAGCTCCACAAAACTAAAAAACTTTGATCGAGAATGTGAGGTGTGTGTTTAACGGACTATTTATCATTAAATAAGTAAGAAAACGTAACCAACGTTGTACAGGGTCAGTTGGCAACTAGTTATATTCGTTATATTCGTCATATTTTAGCAGAGCTTGCGTGACGTCAGCTGTTGTATATCATGTTAGTGTGTGGGCTTCGTAGAGCAAGTGGCAGCGTGATAACCTCTTATTCAGGAGATCACGGGCTCGATCCCGAGTGCTACCCCAAGAAAAGGAAGGTTAACGTTCTGGGTGCTGGACATTAGATAGTTTTCTAAATTTTTCCACAATTTCTCAGGTTAACGTACCAAGTAAAAACTCAAGCTGAGACTAAGGTGTCTCTGTTGGAATCAAAGGGTTAAACGCGACATGTGTAAAATGGGGCACACCAGTCCGGCCCGAGTCGGAGTCCAAGAACTTGATTCATGGAATCCAAGGTGCGGCTGTGACGTGCGAATCCGGGACGCCATTTTCTGCTTAGCAAGCCAACGTTGCATGCGTCGTCTCGGAGGAACAATGGTTTCGTTTTACAGATGTTCACGAGGTCTCTATACTGTTTCAAGGTGTAATTGACTACGAATGCAATTAAAAATTAGATTAGTCTTATTTATTTTGTTCCATTCTACCCGGTGGGAGGAATCTATTTGGATAAGCACTGTTTGGGATGGCGCAAGTGAAGTTTTTCGGACTGTGCAGTTGCTTTGCTAGTGCGGTTTTGAAGCTGTAAAGAGACTTCATGAATGCATTGACGGTAGCGCAGCGCTAAATTCCTGAGTAGCGAATGTCGGTCGCGAGTCAATCAGAAGTCTGGGCAGGTTTGAGTGCTGCGGGATCGGTGAGGCAGGGCACAAGTTCCTGAGTTATCTGAATTACATTTCTATCGAGTTGGAGCTTTCGGGAATCGATGAGTCGTGAATCACGGTATTTCGAGGTGCCCTGCAGTTGATATTCTTGGTTGAAATTTGGGTATTCTTGGTTGAAATCTGGGTATTCGTGGCCGAAATCTGGACTTTCTGAGTCGAAACCTTCCTCGGCGGGCCGCAATTTTACCATTGTTTCTAGTGCGCCCGTTGATCGTTTTATGTGAATGAATGATCAAATATCGGCCTAAATATTTATCGCTACTAACCGACTATATTTTCACGTGTATGTTATCACTTAGCCATGAATTCTCTGATGTTCACGCGGCGACGGACTCGCTAGTTTCTAATGTTAGGGTTAATTTTCTAGTGATTTATTTTACTCTAGCTAGTTACTGGCTTAAGTTATTTAGTTGGTGCCTGATTTTATCTTATTTAAAGCTAGCGTTGTTTAGCTGGCCAGTGGTTTCACCATGTTCTCTTGCTGTGTGTGTGGGTGATTAAGTACTTGTTAATTCTTTGGTTTTCTTGGAAATATTACATTAATAATAATAGTTATAGTCATTAACTTATAATAATCGTGCGCATTAGAGTATTGCCTATTCAACATGGCGACCTTTCGTTCCCTTTGTGTGTATTTGACGGCGCAAGGCTTCCGTGCAGTTCTCGTCCATGGTTACATTGTGTCTACTCTTCTGAATTGTTGGCGATGTTGTGGTTTTGCTTGTGGGTGACCTCACGTGCTAGTGAGTGACCTCACGTGCTAGTGAGTGACCTCACGTGCTAGTGGGTGACCTCACGTGCTAGTGGGTGACCTCGCGTGCTAGTGGTAGTTGTTTGAATTTTGAAATAGGAATTTTCATCGCGGGAGATTTTATCAAAGGATTATTTTTGGTTAAGGTTTTGTTCAGCGAGGTTTTACGTGGGAGGATTGTACTCTAGAAGATTTTACTGAGCAGGGTTGGTTCATCTTCACATGTTTCTGAAATTGGGGAGAATGCTCATGTACACGAGTGCATAAATAATGATTGGCTGGTGACGCAATGCTACGTTCAAATAAGTTGGTTCTCATGGGCTGAAACGGAGAGACGGTGTTTGTTGTACCACTTCAGTCGTGAAGTGCAGGTGCGATGCTCCAGCTAAGGGGAAACTCGCTAGATCACAGAAAATTAAGGTGTGCTCCGAATTTCAGTACACCTCAGAATTAGTGGAAAAGAGGTGTAGGTTATCTTAGTGCGGTGAATTCTCGCGCAGACTCGTGTAAAAATTTGTACTTTGGGGTTAAAATTATTTAATTAGAATTTTGATTACCCCTTCGAATGGAGAAAATTTATGCATAGTCCTACTTAACTTAATATTTAGCTAGGGACTTTAACATATATGGAGCCGTAAGAAGCTCGTTAAGTAGGTAAGATGTAAGCAAAGTCCGATGTAAATAACTGAACTCGAGTATTGAACGGATTTAATTAAGGTCTCAGCTGTAGGTAATTTGCCAGTCTCTGGATTTGCTCCTAGTTTTGTCTAATTAATTAAACTTTTGATTATAGTTTAACTCGAGTAAAGTTAGACTCATGAGTAGAGTTCAACTCTCGAGTGCAAGATGTGCATGTACAACGCTAGCAGGACGGATGAGTCAGCAGGACCCAACCGTCCAAATGACCAAAATAGAATTAAAAAAATTATTGTACGGTCAAATTACTGTCGTACCCCACTGAACGTATGAATTAGAATAAGAGTGAAGTATTCTAAACCATTCGGAATGAATTCCACTGCAGTTGTTTATTGTGATTTTGAATTTCGAAGTTAGCCAATGTGACCCATTCGTCCTTCCAGTGTTGACTAGCGCAGGGGAGCTTTAGGGGAGCTTTAGTTAATTAGTGCACTGCTAGGTAGCCACATTTCTAGACGCAGTAGCTGTGGGAGCGTCTAGTCGCCTAGAGTTGCGCTCTGTGTATCTAGTATCTCTACTCTAGGTGAGCATCTAGGCGTTTATTGTAGGAATGACTACTTCCTTGCTCTAAACAATATAAGTAATTTTTATTCACGCCTGGACCTGATGATGGTGCACGTCAGTTCAACAGCAAAAGTAGAGTAGATAGGCATGGCAAGCTATGGGAGTCGCTAGTATCATTAAGCTATGTTAAGTAAGAGGCACCTTTGTAAAGAAATGAGTTACGATGTTTGTCTTCGTAACGATCGATTGAAAATTTGGTCTTTCTCCATTCTTGTATTTCGCTTTGACGCCCATTGGCTTATTTCATTTTTTCTGTTACGTTGCCGTGCAAGTGGTTTCCGTTCTACGCTTTGAATGTTACTTTAGTGTTCATTTGTAATCACCTTTGGTGTAATCCATAAAATTCTTTGTAATCATCTTTGTCCATTGATACTGGTCCTATAGGCAACATTGCACTATGTTTTAAAGAACATGAAGCAGTTACCTGCCCAAGGCAAGGGTCTATCTGTTAATTCTCAAACCTCAGTCTGATATCGATCTAGTTGGACTTCTTCAGATATCCCGATTGTTCTGAAATCCGTTGGAACGAAGTCCATTGATCCTTGCGTCAACTGAACTAATTTTTGCATTCCGGGGACATATTAATTCCTGTGGACTTGGCATTTATGGAGTGTTAATGTTTTTGGGGACTTGGTGTTGCTTAGATGTGACCGGTGAGGCTGGAGCTGGTGGTGCGTAGAACACGTTCATGCAGTTTCGTTTTCAAAGTTACGTCGTTTTTTTTTATTTTCATTTACTTTTTCCCTGCAGCAGAGTGCCTGCTTGAATGCCTTCGCTAGGCTATCCTCCCTTCTCTGCTCAATTTCCGCCCTTCTGAAGTTTTGAAAACAATTTCTTTTTTGTTGAAGCGAGTCGTGTGGGGCGAGTTGACGTATAGTCTTGCTAAAATATGTTGCGTTTCCAAACGTCTCATCGAAATTTTCATTATTCTTCTTCTATTGATGCATGCTAAAATGGTCCCCCTTTGCTCTCCTGCTCTGTCATAGACCGTAAAATTTGCGCTTGAACAATGATCGTTTACTTTTTTTATGTATTTTTTAGTCGCAAATGATGCCCCTCGATCGAAACGTATATTTTCTCATCCTGCAAGGGAAGAGGACATCATGTGGTTGATTACATTCTTCTCTTGAAAACCACTTTACGGGTTGGTTTGGAGGTGATTCTACCAATTGGTTTTCTTGTGAGATGATAAGAATGATTTCTGTACCTGGGTTCTGTGATCCTTTCTCGCATATTTTTTATTTTTGTTTCATAGTGAATGAGTGTTTCTGTTGGAACGCATAATTCGTGACCTTGTGAATTGTAACGGCTATGCCCCCTGGTTGAAACGTTAATGTTTTCTTCATGAGAAAATGTAAAAAATATCAAGGATTTTAGCGTCAACGAAGATTTTAATTTGTCCTGTGATTATTTTTTATCATTTTGAGAATTTGATATAAGCCTCAATTGGTTCTAGTAGAAGGAATTAGCGATTTATGTATCTATTCTCCTCTGCACTAATCCCCAATGAATATCAATTAAAAATTGAGAAAAATCCTTTTCTCGTAATGTCCGAGGCAGCTACGCGCCCCACTGCTAATTTATTTACCTATTTTTATATTTATTGTATCTTATTCGCTTATAGGCTTCCTGGTAACCTTTACTCACTGCATATCGAGCGCTGTCTGCGTAGTTGTAACCTTTAGATCGTCACCTGTGGTAGCGGCTGTCAGTTACGCGTCATTCTGTGTATTTTTTGTTGAACCAAAGTCATAAGCTCGAGTTTCTGTAGTTGCTGAACTCCACAACTTAAATTCCTGTTCAATTCTTCCGGTTGTTCTTGTCATTTAACGACCGCAAGCTTCGTTGTTCTTGATCGTTTAGGTTATTTTATTAATTTCCGAGAATATTTTATACCTTTTCCTTAGGATAGTTAATTGAGTTCTCCGATTTCAAATCCGTGTGAACTGCATCGTCACACGCAAGCGTCCTCCCCAAACCTCAACCCCTCTTCCCGGCAGATTTTGTGATGAACTCTGCAAAATTCAGACGATTTTTGTCAATTTCTCTCTAGACGTCCGAGTTTATTTGGCAAAGGTCGGTCGATTCCGGTCAATGTCTAGAAAAGAACAAGAAACTCATTTTCAGCTTCTGTTTTTATTTTTATTTTTTCGAAACATAAAATTTGGCTTGGTGAGTTAACTCTTTTGCGTTTTAACCCCCTAGATGGGGTTAAAAGTTAACCCTTTACTCCGTGAAATAATTTTTTGCTTTAAACGAATCATAGTTTTGGTGTTTTTTCGTTGGAATGAATGTTTGACTATAAAAAAGTCCTTGCACGGGTTGACATGTAACATGTGCTTTACGCTCCACAGTCGTGACTTGACTTTAGGCCCGTTAGGGTGATGATAACTCTTTGAGTCAATCTGTTCCATCTTTCATCACAATTTCTTAGGATTAACGTACCGGGTAAAAACCAAGTTGAGGCTTAGGGTTCAATTGATTGAAGTAATATAAAAGTTGAATTTTCGTGTGACTTAACAAAGTCGTTGCAAAGCGTAATGGGTTGAAGTTTCTTCATGAACTTTTGACGTGATCTTTCAAACGTGTACCCGTCGTGTGGAGAACTGTCCCAGTAGCGCCGGCTCCGAACAACAGCGAGTTTGCAGACGTTTTGGTACCAAGAACACAAGTCCGTCCGCATTCAGGAACTTTTCCGGGAACTCTCTTGAGCTCCACGGCATTTCGTATTTTATTCAAATACAAGTTCTGCTTGGGAAACAATATAACAACCATACGCATTCGACGTGTTTTACACTTTCCTAAATATTTATTCGTATAGAAATCTCTACGAGATCGGATAAGAATTTGCTCCCCTCTTTCACCCCCTCTACGTGTGTGTGTTTGTGTGTGTGTGTTTGTGTGTGTGCGTGTTTGTGTGTGTGTGGTGTCCTCATTTGGACGAGCACAAGCGTCGTTGTCAATTTCTCTTGCGTAACTCTTCATTTTAAAATAAAATAAGCGACACGAGTTGAATGTTTTTTGTCAGTCGTGCTGTAATTTTGGCAACGTTTACTGCCACATCGTATGTACTGCAGAGGTGGTAAACTAAGGCGTCCAGAAGCAGTAACTATTGATATATAATGGGGTCAGTGATGGCAGTGTGACCTACGAGAGCACACACGATGGTCCTCGATGTATGTTGTACAGAACATCGTACTTGTGTTTCTCTTATTTCTCTCTTTGGATCAGGGAACCCTCGACCCCCCTCACCGTGTGGGAGGAAATGGTCCGGCCATTTAAATGATTCATGTCGTGCTTGTTTATGCACGATTTTATTTGTGCTCGAAATTCATCTTTCCGGGTATTCGAAATAGGTGCTCTGAAACTACAAATTTCTTCAACGCGTCTCCAATCTGTGTTCGGAATTTGATAAGGGCTGAAGAGTGTAACGTAGAAGGTCTTTATGATGTAAGTTGATGTGGGCTAAAAAAGTTTTGCTTTATTGAGAAATTTTATTGAGGAATGGGCCTGTGATGCGAGTTTGTTACCTCTAATTAACTCTAATCATTATATCATAAATTTAATTCAATTACTTGGAGTGTTCTCCGCTTTTGAGTTTTTCGTAAAAAAAAATACATGCATTACAAGTTGTGGAGTGCAAAAAAGGAAACTTAGTTGTTCAGTTACAATATTTAGAGTAGTTTGAAGAGTGAAGCATGCATGAAAATTGGCACATTAGAAACGCACATATCAGCTTCCCCGTGATCTTAATGTTTTCATTCATGTTTGTTCGTTTACTTGATTAGACTCGACTAGTTTCGCAGGCTCGAGTGGTGGCGCTGCGGCGCACCGTTTTGCCTGCGTCTCATGCACTTAATACACATTCGTAGTTGTGCTGTAGAGGAATGCGCGGACTTTTGAATTCTCCTCGCACGTGTGACGACCTTTTACCTACGCATTCTGTCCGTGATGCAAACTTTTGAGTGACATTTAAGACACTTAGTGCAATGCGTGTTAAGTCAGCAAGTCATGGGTGATTACCGTAACTTTCATTTAGCTTGCAGCTCAGTAGTGTGACATGCAAGGTTCCGTCTCTCCACCCAAACACCTCGGTCAGTTTTGTTCTACTTACGTCTCTAAGGATTAATGCTACGTTTGACGTCTCTAATGACTTCGTGATGACCCGCCAGTACCACGTCGTTCTACATACGTACTCGTATGCACATCGTACGTATCCGTACTTACATGCTACGTGTACGCACGGACATCGTACATTTACGTACGCACATCAAAAATGCTCGTACGTTCAACGTACATCGTACATACTCGTACGTACAACGTACACATACTTTTCGTACGATGTACGTACGTACATTGTGCATATACGTAACATATTTATTGTCGTACGCTTTCGTCTTGTGTGGGAGAGTGACGGGCTTCGTACCTCTATTGCAATAAAGGAATTTAGATTTTATGCTTCGTTTTCAGTTCCTTGCCTCAGAAAAAGAATGACAGCCTGCGTTAGGCGACGCGTCCTGCTACGACTAGGGAGGGTCAAGCGTCAGTCACAAATTTGGACGACTAGACGCCGCTGGGAATTAGTTAGTGATGCAGAGTTAGTAATGTGAGCTAGTGATGCAGAGTTAGTACTGTGAGCTAGTGATGCAGAGTTAGTAATGTGAGCTAGTGATGCAGAAATCTCGTTCGATTTGAGGGAGGCAGAAATTCGTGATGCAGAACTAGTGAGGTAGAGCTAGTGATGCACAGCCAGTGATGCAGAGCTCGTGATGCAGGAATCTGATGCGATTTGAGGCTGGGTAAATGAGTTAGTGATGCAGAGTACAAATTCTTCAATTGCTATCTATGGTCCAGAAATTTTTTTGGGGAAATTGTGGCTCTCTGCTGTCGGGTAGAGTAATCCTGTAACAATTGCACGATTTCTGCGATAGGACTGCATTAATTAAGCTGTGTAAAGAACTGGCGGTTTTTGTTATTATCACAGATTTCACAGTCGATGACAGCAATAGTCGAAGGTATAAATAACATTAAATGATGAAAAAAATGTTCTTAACGACGGGGTAAATGACCCAGAAGACGAGAAATGGTATCGTTTCCTGTGTATTTAAGTTCAGCGTGTGAACAGGTGTACCCTATGAAAACACCTGTGTTTACAAGGGCTCGAACCGGCGACCGTCTGTGTGTTTGACGTGATAACCATATCATTAGCTCTTCATTTGTGTTGAAATTATGTTATTCAAAATGTAAATAATATTAAGAATGTATAACAATGAAATGTAGTAAAACCTTGATACCTCACGTTCATTGGCCGAAATTTTACTTATTGGTTACGACATTCGTACGCCCTGGGTAAACAATCGTATGACTAACACGCTTTGGCTCAAAACTCATGTGCTTACCTGGGCTCGAACCAGGGACCTTCTGTGTGTTAGACAGACGTGATAACCACTACACCATAAGCACCTGTAGGTCACCGGTAAGTGCTTTTTTTAGTATTTACTAACTAGAGATTAACGCCTCAAAATACTTCGAACAAGGAAAAATATCATAACTCATTGCTATTGTATTTTCCGAAATTTTGTTTCTTATCCTTGACGTTTCAGCACATTTTGACATCATGAAATACACATCCAATCAAGAGGTATGTACTGCCCTGGGCTCGAACCAAAAACCTTCTATCTCTCAGACAGACGTGATAACCACGACCCTATAACACGTATACCGTTTGGGCAGTAATGAATAATTAAAAACTAATTGATAGTTTTAATAGTAATTTTATCAGTTTTTCTTTCAGTTGATTGCAAGCTTTGACTAAAAACTATCAATTCTCGGTAAGCACAGGCCGCCTTTTGACTCGAATGTATTACTCTCAAAATTGTCCACTCACCAAGTACGAATTTCATTACAGATTGGTAATATTTTCGGCAGATATGTTTAAGGTTCTCAAGTGAAATTTAAGCTGAAGTATTTTGTGGTTCAAATAAAGAATTGGTAAATTTTAATGAACACACTTTATGCCCAAAAAATGTGCTTATGGTGTAGTGGTTATCACGTCTGTCTAACACACAGAAGGTCCCTGGTTCGAGCCCAGGTAAGCACAAGACTTTTGACTGAATAAGCAATACCGTTTGCAGGGCGTAACGTGCTGAAGTGGCCGGAGATTAAACTAAAACTTTCACCAACCAGTTTACGGGTTCTTTTACCTTGGTAGAGCATGAATACTTAATATTAACCATTTAAACTCAAATAAACACAATATTCTTATGATGGTGTTCGTCGATTATATTCAAGGTTCCCAGGTCCGCCTTTGACTAACCAGAGGTAATTTCATTAGAACACAAGCCATTCCGAGAACATTTGCAGCATGGCTGCGTTAGCGTTAATACGACCTTCCAGCGGTACATCTGCGGTGATAATTTCCTATATTTCGGAGGCGCCAGTATATTCTAATGAGTTGATATCCATCAGAGTCTGTTATGACATAGACATCTATTGGTTTATGAGATTGAATTTTTTTTAATTAAAGAGATTAAATGAACCTGGTTCAAGACCTGGTCATTTCAAACCGTTATTAATGTTATTATTATTTACGAATGGGCAGAAAGTGTTACCTTTAATTCAACTAACAACTCAACAAGTACAGATACCTTACACTTTGTATTCCAGTTCGCAAACAGAAGCCCTCGGATCCATGAATGAGTTTTCTTTGTACTACAAAATCTGTGTCACAGCAACGATTCATATTCAACCGAGATATTGTCTTACATTGTTCGTACAAATCAATGATTCAACTGGGACCAAAAGCAGCAACCGAAGGAAAAATCCCAGTGAGCTTTTTCGCTCTCCTTCAAGCCGTACGGAAACTTCATTAAATTTTACGTGGACGTCATCTCATACATCGCACTTAGAGACCAAGCCCTTCTATGTTTCAAATAACAGAGAAACCAAACTCAGTGCAAGGTGCTATTTGCATTCAGTGCAAAATGCTCAGTGTAAGGTGCTATTATTATAGATTTGCATTGCATGAAATAAAATCATGGCGATACCTTCATCTCTGGTTGAAATATTTTCGAACAAATTTTGCATTGGGGAGTATTTATGAAACTCATGGAAAAATATAGGGAAACTCATCTGGAAGAAGTGAACGTGATCTATCAGAAATTACGCGAAATACAAGGTGGCACAGAAGTAAGTGAACCTTTTAAATAGGATACTATATTTTAATAGAACTCGATGTAACTCGGTATCCTATTTACTCATCAACGCGAGGGTCAGTAGCTTCAGGGCCACTCTGTGTGTGTGAGTAGTCTGGAGAATCAGAGTTTTTAAATTCAAAATTGATTGAACCAATTCAAAAAGCATGAACCAATTATTTCTGATACAATATCAATTCTTTAGCGTAACTTTTCAAATCACCCTACCCATTCGGAAGCAAAACCCTTCTCATTCTTGTATTGAAGAGAAATGTTCAGGCGTTGTGTACGTTCAAAGATATCTCCGTGTTCACGAGTACAGAGTTTCCTTTGAAGCAGTACAATGAAAACCAAAAACCTTTCAGTGCCCAGGCCCCAGTTCATCAATCATTTTGTCAAAACTGGTGACGGCGACAACAAATTCTTGTCTTTGCCGTAGCCATGCTACGGAAGACCGATTGTCTCCGCGGTCAGAGCGTCTTAGGTGGCAAGACGAGTCTCCGCGTTTGACGACGCGTTTTTGGCCGTTATAATTGGGAATAGAATTGGGAACTGAATTGGCCACCGAGGTCAGGTAAACATCTGACTAGAACAATGTGGGTGAGGAGCGATGCTCAAAACCTGGAGACAGTTGTGACAAGACGTGAAATAGCGAAAAATGAGCCTGTCGATGACGGACTGACCTCCTGACCATAACTGCTGAATGAAAGACGAAATTGTTTTATTTACTGGCATAATTGATGACGTCATGGACCGATTTGTGGACAAGCTGTGGACAATGGAGACTAAAAATTTTGGTGATACGTTATGCTCAATAAATTAATATTTTATTTTCCATTCAAACCGAAATTGAGTGCTTCGTGAAGAAAGCTGTGCGCACCAAGCATGAAAAACAACAAATACTAGATAAATACAAGATAAATACAAGATAAATACAAGATAAATACAAAAATTTACAAGATAAAAGTGACGGTAACAAACTCTGCTAAAATAAGATGAGAATTTAAACTGAACAACTCTGGAAAAAATTAAGTTTCTGCACTACAAGCAAAATTAAATAGCACTTGAAAAAACGATTAAAAATTAATTTACTCGCGTTTAAAAAAATCTCCCCCATACTTCAATGCAGTTCATGTAACAGAACAACTGTTCAGTCAGTTCTGGTGCAGCTATTCACTAGACTAAATTTAAATTTTCTCGAAATGCATTGAGTAATTATGCAGGAAATGGAGATTTAATTTTGATTAAATTTCGCAATTCACCATCTGCTGCATTTTTTCAATTTTTTTAGTAAAATTTTTTTTTTTCAACAAATGCTTTTTAAGCTTAGACATCGAGCAGTGGTATGCACTTGGACAACTTCTCATTGGTACTTAATTTAAATGCTACACGTTGTGTTTCCTATAACTCTGTGCAGCGCAACAATCCGTCAATGGATTTCATATGAACTTGATGTTTTCATAGTGAGTATACCTTTATAGATAACAACACCAAAGTTGGTATAAATGGTATAAATTTAAAGATAACTACACCAAAGTGGGTATAAATAGTATAAATTTAAAGGTAACCACCCCAAAGTGGATATAAACAATATAAATTTAAAGATAACTACACCAAAGTGGGTATATACACCCTTTATAAAAATTTCTCGGTATTTTTAAAATAGACTTTTCGAGTAAAACAATTCTCATCATCAGTATGCAAAAAATTCAATAGCTCTATTTTTGAAGTCCATCTATCCAAGCTGGTATTGATAATTTTATGCAAGTTAGGCTTTTCCAAAAGTAATTACATCAAATTTAATGAGTTGAATGAAGTTCGTCTTCACATAGGCTTCTATGTTCTCCATTCTGATTAGTTATAGTTATGCGGTCAATTACTTGTTATTTTCGTTTAACGGCCGCGGTACATTCTTCCAATCACTAATTAAGAAACCTCAGTTCCTCAATTTAAATTAATTCTTTCACGAGGTAACAGTATCGTTGACAATTTTTTTAATAGCACTGAATGTCAAACTGCCAAACAGTGACCACAACGTTCAAATGCGTAAATTTTCAGTACCGTTAGCGTACTGTCAAGTCTCCGGTGCCAGCTACTTACGGGCCACCTCACACCGTCTTTTTATTTACCAAAAGCACCGAGTACTCGCACTTTTTTTCACGTGTGTAGCCCAAAGGGTCCTGACAAAAAACATTGACAGTTTAGGTGTCCCACAAGGCAGCGTCTCGAGCCTTGCGTTTGGCCGCAATTAGAAGACCATTGTTTCTCCGAGACGAACTCTGGTCTTCTTTGTAAACAATGGCGCACCCACGAGGCACGGACTGCAGTGCAAAGAAAAGCCTTAAGCTTTTGGTGGGGTAGATAAGTCTAGCTACTACATCAAGTTTCGGAAAACGGGCAAACAAAGAGGATTTAGATGAATTTCGCGGTTCTCCGGGAGTGAAAAGTGAATGTTGATGTCGTTGCGATGATTTGGATCTTTGGATGTGAATAACGAAGTTTTGATGACTAGTGTCATCCAAAACATGATGATTTAACACTAACGACACTAGCCAAAAACTACTCAGTTTTCGGTTACTTCGAGCGGGGAAATTTGTCGTGTGCTCACAACATACATGAAAAACAAACATGATAAACATAAATGAAAAAATTGATATTTGCTCGAGAATATCAACGACTTTGTTTTCAAAATCGTGGCAAGCAAACTGAGCAGGAATATAATGGTTTCGAGGGCATCACATTTCGATCTGAAAGATTTCTCATCCTAACCCAACAATGAGAGCCACCCAACAAGACCTGAGCCGGCAAGGAGGGCTCAGATTCACAAGATTTACGTACACAGCGAAGGAATAGTTCATCAAATATAAAACACAAAAATTTATCACATGCTCTCAGTATTGATCCTAAAAAATATTTCACGTTGGAAATGAAGAAAGTGAAGATTTCTTTTAAATTTTGTGAGTTTGTCAACTCTGGTCACGCATTGTGAAAAAACGCTGCTACATTTTCTCGCACTAATCCGTAGCTTACGAAAAACATTAAGTTAATTCGTGTGCACATTGCGCATTAGTTGT
>VOMN01044599.1:0-23575 GCA_014899125.1 Orchestia grillus
ACTCATTACTCAAGAGGGTGGCGTGCTGGGGTGGTGTGGCAGGGTTGCAGCAGTGGTACTGATGTGCAAGGCTGTGTGGCAGTCGTGTTACAGAGGTGCAATACTGTGTGGCAGTGGTGGTACTAAGGTACAGTGGGGTGCTGGTAGTAGTAAGACGCAGTTTCGCAGTGGTGGTACTAAGGTACCGTGGGGTACTGGTAGTAGTAAGACGCAGTGTGGCAGAGGTGGTACCCTCACACAGGCACGTGGCACCGGTACAGCAGTGTGCGCGGCTGTGCGCCTGTGTCCCGCTTCAGCGGTACCGCGTCCCCAGTGGCCAGAGCAGCATTCCCAGCACAAATATCATACACTTACGCCCTATGGAATGTTCGATTTGACAGAAGTCCAATAATAAAAACGAAATCTGCACCATGCGTGCAACATATTTCATTTCCCTTATTTAACTAACTCAATGTCATTGCTTAGATGAGATGCTGTTATACTCTGTATAATGAAACACTATAAAATTATAGTTAAGTAAGATCTAACATTAGTACTCTTCATTACTTTACCATATTTCACAGTTCAAATGAAAAAAATGAAAATGCATCGAGAGAACCCTTACTTGCCTCTTTTATTCCCCCGAGAGAACTCGATCATGCTACACGTACACCATACCCTGAGCCAGCTCATCGACCAAATAAATAGCATAGATTAATAGATAATATGTATTAATGAGAAAAGACAAGCTTTAGTTTTGCCGTCATTTAGTGAGACTGAAAATGAAACAACTTTATTTTGTCTTCACTTTGCAAGACAAAAAAACTCGACGTCAAGGTTCATCCTGCAGTTTTCCCGCTCAGCCTCGAGTTGTAGAATTTATTTTCCGCAGATCCGAGGCCTGTTTTAAACGAGGCTCTCAGAGTTGAGGGTCACTGATTCTTTGTGCAGCTCTGTAAGAATAATGTATTACTCTGTCTTTTCTGTAATGAAATAAGTTTCCCTTGAAAAGAATAGTGATGAATTACAAGAATTTATCATAATGCTCACTGTAAGTTTATTTATCATGCATTTTCATATAATAGGTAGTTCTCACTGGACTTCTGTCGTCCTTATCATTTCAGTCTCTTGCATCTTATTCATAGGCTTTAATGTTGGACAACCTGTCCACAACATTAAATGTTATTCTATTTCACTGATACATTTCAAAACCTCATATTCATACACGTTACTCATTACTTATAGCTGCTTTTTTCTCTGTAGATCCATGTTTAACTTCGCTGAACCTAGTCTTCTTGAATAATATCTTCATAGGGTTTTATTTATTTTTGCTTGAGTCAGCCGTCATTTACAATACTATGTAAATGTTTATAGTAAGAAATTTATCCGATGCAAGCGTCTTGGCTTAGACATCGTTGAGCATGTTTCAGTGCGGTCGCAATCTGGCCAACGCTCATGTTGGTCTCGTTAGACTCGTAAAGATAAATGTATAAGGTCACTCTCAAAACTGATCGAATATTCCTTAGCATAGACACCTAAGACAATTTATGGGTAGCTCTTAGTCTAATCTATTCGAATGACAACTAGTTTCTTGAGCCTCGCAGAACACCAAACTTAATCCATTTGAGTGTAATCAAGAGACTTTGCGTGGAAACAGAAAGCGAAAAAGTGTACGAGTTTTCTGTAGCTTTTTCTTCTCCCTGCACTAAACTTTTCTCAGATTAGTTTATCTTCTCTGTCATGTATTCCAGATTTCAGTTCTACAGTATTTTTATGAAAAATCTTACATTTCTAAACAATGAAAGCATCGTTTAACAAGCCGAAAACAAAACTGTGGATCTATAAAATTCGTTTCACTTAAACGTTAATCTCTTCCGCTCCTTTCACCTCGAGACGCTTCCCAAACCCTTGGTCCTGTACCACTCTGATTTTCCCACGATTCAGCCGGCAACAATACTAAACAATTTTAACAGTGATAGTGTACGGGAATAAGCATTTCCTTCGCTATATTTCGTGCTACAGGAGTAATGATCATTTTAGCACTGATTGATGATCCGTCCTTTTTTACCCCCACGCGTTTGCTCATGAAACTTGTCTGCAGCAGGTGACCTGCGCTAGAATCCTGTGACGGACCCGTGCGCGCCTCCATAACAAAGCTCGAGTGTTTGTTTTCTGAGACATCAGAGACAAGCGCCACCTGGCGGCGGAAGAGGATAGCGGAACATGGCTCTATCCGCTCTCGCAAGACAACATATATACGTTGTTACAGCTAATTAGGAGTTAACGATATCACTACGTAGGCGGGTGCTGCGCTACCACGACAGCACTTCAAACTCGATAAAACTTTGGATTTCTCATTGAGATATTCCGAAGGTGGGTGACTAGAACGCATTTTACTAGTTCACTTTTATTAGATTTTACAATAAAGAAATAAAATGCGGAATATCTAAAACAACACTATTTCTGCCAAAGCAAAATATTCCCTTCAGGGACGTGATTTGATATCATTGCCACAAGCCATTTTAGTGTCCCACCGGAAAAAGTTGCGATGCATTTTCAACACACTTACGTGCCTCATGCGCTTGTTGCTACACAGACATCTAAGCTGTAGTCAACTATGTATTATACCACACTTTGCGTCGCGTGACATGGTAACTTACGCATCAAGGAAAATTGGACATCCGTGACCCCACCAGCCTCAAGTCAAAGGTAATTCTTACGAAAGTTTAGCGAACTCTAACGACCCAATTATGATTGTACAGTTTGAATTGAAAATGGATGAAAAGGTTAAAATCTAAATAAATACTTTACATACATTTTCTGTACCGAGCGCTATCTAACTAAGTCATGTAACCTGTTGTAGTATGTTTTTACTTTTATTATGGCGTTAGTTATGCTTGTGAAAAGTACGCAAAAGAAATTCTGAACTAATTCATCAATATAAGTACCCGAAATAACACTCAGTTGTGGAGAGTACTTATTCCACACAGAAACATATCGCTGCGCACGGCTCCACATGCCTCTACGGTCGCAGCACTGAGCCGACGAGTAAAATTGACCTGAATGTCTACAGATTTCTCCGAGGACACTGGCTTTGGGACGCGTTGACAAGCTCAGCGAAACTGAACTCAAACAATCCCAAATGCTGTATTGATCTAACTTGCTCAAAAGTAAACTATTTGTGAATCAAAAGTACGTTTCGAAATATCTGTCTTAGTGAACCAGTGATACGAGCTAAGTTGTCAAGAATCATATTGACTTGACACATGAATAAAGTTACTCTGTTACAGCGGCAGCACACGTCATCGTATGCTGAACAGCTCTGAAGAAGAGAAGAGCTGATGGAAAGAAAAGAGAGCTGGCCAGTCGGGACTGCGACAAAACCATTGAACGACAAACGACTGCGGAGGCCGACAGGACGGCAAACAACCTGACAAATAGACTGACCGAAGATTTCTAAATTCTGAAGTCCAAATAAAAATTTGCTCGGCATTGCCAGGTACTGCACTCTCACTTAGTTAAAAAATAGGGTATGAAACTTTAGATATAACTGCGCTCTGAAACTTTTGGAACGCATGTTAACAAAATCAATGTACATATGTAAAGCGACATTGTATCATAAATGTATAACTATCAATATTTTCAGATATTCAGTGGTCTACGTTGCATTAGGCTTCTAAAAAATTAGATCGATGCCATTGCAGGCTTCGAGTCAAGTTTATCTATACCATAAATTTGCAACATATATTTTCTCGTACACTTAGCCCAGGAGAAACAAAGACGCGTGGAGCACCTTTTAGATCATGAAGTTATATTCCATTGTAGGAGTAATGAAAATTCTTCAGCCTCAGTAGAGTCCTACATTAAGTGTCCCTCTTGTGTTTTTCAACACCCTAAAGAGCCTGGTGCACTCAGAGACGAAAGTGAGTACGCCTGTAGGCAACGCTCGAGCCATGGGCTCCACGCGCACCTTAAATGCTCACCCTCGAGTCAGGAAAATAAGTCTGTCTGAGGTAAGTGAAAATTGTCACGGTGTAATCTACAGGTGCAAGGGGAGTCGCTGTAGAGCCCTCTTAACGCGCTGAATAACTGCCATCGAGGGCTGTTTAGACGCAGGAAGAAACTTCTTGAAACCCGTAATCGCCTGCAAAGTTTACGGGATAGCTAGAACAGCCGACAAATGTGGTCGAGGACGGCTATAAACGAGGAAAAAGGATAAACTGTGCTAACAAGTGCGTTCAGCGACGATATCTGGACCTGGGTCGAAGGAATGAGAAAGTAAATATCATGAGCTGTTATGAATGGGTATCAAAAAAGGTTCAAAAGGTTGAAAAGATTTTTAACGACAGCAGGAGAGTATCCTTTCGAGGTGAGAGACATTTTAGATATTATTTACCAAATTATTACCCTAATAAGAAAATTTATAAGTACTTGGAAAATGCAGCAAGTGACAATGAGTCAGTCCGTACTTGAACATTAGGGGTTGAGGGACCGACAGGAATTCGAAAGCAAGATTATCCTCTGTTTTTCGGTACTCAGGACACTTTTCAGATCAAATCTATCTTTCGTTAGTCGTATACTGCGAGAATCGTAAATGAGTGAAAGATTAATCACACACGCTAAGAAACGGAACTACTAAAACATTAGAGCAATTTTGATGAACGAAATCAATAGCAACGCTTTTCGAATGCCAATGAAGGCCAGCAGCAATTATCGGGGAAAAAATCAAACTGAGCAGCCTGACAGGTTTTTGTAATCAGCACCGGTGTACTCTTGGCAAAAGCTTCATAGTGATCGTCGGAATATCACAACGCCCCACATGTTGCCGAGATATTGCAGGAAAAAACCTGTCGACGCAGACAGAGACAGCGCGTACAAGGCTGTTTGTCACCCAACACTTTTACAAATCGAAATGAAACTCACACAAAACTCAGTATGGAGAAGGAAACCTGCAATTTTCTTGCACTGAAAATTCACCCTTGACACCCGCCTGAAATATTAGAGGATGAGCTGCCAGTGTGAATTGGCTAAGGATGTCTCCTCTTCTAACAACGAAACTTCTCGTGGATGATAAAGCTCAAGTCCGAGGAGTCCTGGCCGCGGCCCGCTTAGATGAGCTCGGGCTGTTTACAAACGTTGTCTCCGCGTCTGTTCGGGAGCTTTCAAACACACTCGCGCAGTCTGCTCATGAGCTCACATTTGTGAAGCCCGGCAGAGAGGAGAAGGAAATGTTAGCACTCGTGCATACATCAGTGGACATTTGAAGGTATTTTTTGGTGTTCGGGTTTCAGAAAAGGCGGTCGAGTTCAGGAATTTGAAGTATGTAGGTATTTTGTGTCTCTTACACAGATGTGTTATTAATCGTAAAGTAATTCGAGCAAGAGCATTGCAATAAGAAAAATTTTGAACACTACTCATTACCTTCAGAATTTATGATTCCTTGACAACAGCCTCATAGGATCACTAGGGAAATTTTGATAGATGCATTATTCCTGTATTCAATACGATATAATTAAGCATGCGCTGATTAACGGCATCGAATTGCTCTCCGTTAGTCGTATGTATTAACGTTTTGTTCATATCACAAATCAAGCTTCAAATAAAAGGGTATTCATTTATTTTATGAGCGAGTATAAAATATTGTACGTTATCTTTCTTCTTGTAAGTTATCTTTCTTCTTGTACGATAACTTTTAAGCTACGAGAACCTTGAGTCTAATGATTATTCTGGGACTCAAATGATTATCTAACAATCGTTTCATAGTTGCAGAAAAGGTTATTAAAACCTAAGGCAGTGCTGGAAATATAAAGGAGTCTCAGCGACAAAATCTTGACATTGCACGCCCTGTATATACTCAACTGAGAAGTACTGTGTCGCAAGAACTGTACGTAATCTTGTAACACACGAACTGTGTCACAAGAACTTCTGTTCATGGAACCGAAGTACAGGGCGAAAAAATTGCTCACTCGGGATTTACAAAACGTGCGTGTGTGTATCTTCTAAAAATTAGATGTTCTTATTAATGCCGTTTAACGGCATTAATGTTGTCTGATAACTTTCATAAGCTCAAAGAGCATAATAGTTAATGTCCAATAGTCACAGTAAAATGAAAGATTATATTTTTCAAACTGAATGCGTTTGAATAGTACACCATTTCTGCTCGTATGTGCATAATTCATACGCAATGCATACGAATGAAAAGAATCCTTACTACTTGATAAGAGAAAACACTGCAATTATTTGTGTTACGAAAAATTTCGTGTTAATGACATGAACGGCGTTCTGTTTTTTATCCTCTCATAAACAATGGAGGTGAAGTAAAATAGCACATCGAGCTCAGCAGTTAACGAATTACTTTTAACACAATCAGCCACTCACCTAACGAATTATAGTAGGACATTTACAAACTTAACAAACGTATTACGATAGCACTTTTACACATACATAGCTAACGAATTACGATAGCAATTCTCAGTGAATCTGAAGAGAGTGAATGAAACCAATTAAACGAGATACTCATAACATTGTATCATAACTCTGCAGAAAGTTAATCAACAACAAACTTTAAATTCAATTAAATAAGACAACATTCTATAACAACTGTCCAAAGAGTGGATGAACAGTAGAACTTGATAGCTAATTGAATGAGATTCTGACCATAACTCTGCGGAGAATGAAACCCACTTGTGGGAGAAGTCGAGTTGGCAGCTCACGAGTAAATTTGGTAATGAGAATCATCAGGGAAAATTAGGAAATCGTTACTCCCCGGTGAAACCCCAAAAAAAAATTGAGGAGAAAGAAAGCTCAGAGCCCAGAAAAGGTATGGAACTTCTGAGAGCAAAGACATGTTGCTCGGACGCGACTAACGTCTCCTAATTGATACGATGAAGGCGTTTCTGAAGAGCTCAATTTAAAGATTTTGGTGAGGCTTTTGTCTTTCTCGCCGCATCCTGATCCTTCAAGTGCGACGGACTATGTTAGTGGGAAGAAAATATTCTCAGCAAATACTGAAGAGTTTTTGTTTTGCAAGCATTCGAATAAATTGCCCATAGTTTGACTTCATAGTGTAATGCATGTAAATGAATCAAATAGACAGTATTTCGGATTTTCACCGATTAATGAAGAATTCTGTGGGTATCTGCCTGATATTTTCTGCTTAAAACAGAATGCATTGTCCTGTTCATAAAGCGATAAACAGTAATGCTTCGAAAGTTACTGCTGTTTTGTATGGTTGTCAACAGAAGCAAATATTGACATTTTTTAGAGGAATCAACACGTATCTGAAACCAACAATAATTTCTACAAAGCACACGGAAAATGTACGTCACATAATTTCACACACCCATGCATCCTTGTTTGTTATTTCGTTGAAATATTTTTGAATACTCGAATTGCAAAGACCTCTCACAATGTAGCAAACTTAAAATAACTCTTACATCTAACCGAATTTCTCTCGAAAGCTTTGCCTGTTACACAGAACAATGCTTCCGAATACTTCTTCCGACTCTCCCTCCCAGTCTGCCAATCACCATTTGCCATCCGCTTGCAGTAACGTAATTAGTATTGAGACGACGTCCTTCCCCGTATCTGCCGTGGGTCAGCACTCTACATGGTGATGGGCGGGAGTGAGACAGAGGATATCTGCCTCATGATCCCAACATGGTGATGGGCGGGAGTGAGACAGAGGATATCTGCCTCATGATCCCAACATGTTGATGGGCGGGAGTGAGACAATGGATATCTGCCTCATAATCCCAACATGGTGATGGGCGGGAGTGAGACAAAAGATATCTCACTCCCGCCCATCACCAACATGATCCCAACATGGTAACATTGCGAGTTACAATGGGTCATAACTAAATGCTACAGGCACATCTATGAATTATATTTCATAATTAATGTACATGTCCGATTTTGTTCTAATGACTAGTGAAACAAAGCCACCAGAATTCATTTCCGGGACATACACTCACAGTCTACGTCACGTTACACTTGCAGACTTTCACAAGGCTTTAGGTTGCCTAACGCGTTGCTAAGCCAAAGTTCCCCCGACGAATAAAAAAAGCTTAATTGCTCCGTGCTACTATCACCAAGGACACTCCCCGCATCAGGGTGTTCGGGCACAAAGATCAGCACATAGCGGGCCATTGTACGTTGCCTGGATGCTTGCATCAAAAATAAGAATACTTGATACAACGCCGACGCAATTGCTCAGAAACAATAAGGTTTCATAACGCAAACCTGAATCTTGGCATTTTCCGTCCCCGAAACCTAACGCATCTTTGATCGATTCTTTATGCGTTCTTTTACTGTACACGACATTCACCCACAATCAAAAGCAGAGATACATCGAAGAAGAAAATTAAAATTCTTGTAACTTTTTGTTTAATTTGTAACAATCGATTTGAAAATCGGGACTCGAATGCAGTAATTCTAAATTGGTTAAAGAACGATGCAAAAATTCAGTAAGTCGTCGTCCGATCTCGAAGCTAAAGCGTGCACTCACTGAAATCTTGTTCCACAGCAACAGAAGTTTTTTCACTCTGAGCGCTCTTTTGATCTGAATATAGGGAACCAAACAAGTGAACCGTCGTCACATATCAAGACATGGACCCGAACGTTCAGTGAACCGTCGTCACATATCAAGACAGGGACCCGAACACTCAGTGAACCATCGTCACATATCAAGACAGGGACCCGAACATTCAGTGAACCGTCGTCACATATCAAGACAGGGACCCGAACTTTCAGCGAACCGTTCTCTGATATCAACACGGGAACCCGAACCCTCAGTGAAGCGTCGTCAGATATCAAGACAAGAACCCGACCAATCAGTGGGCCCGAGCACTCATGCGATACCAAGACAGAAGCCCGGAGAGAATGTCTTTACTCTGCGGCCCCCGCCTCAAGATATCGAGTTCAGGCCTCCAAGAATTGGGACCGGAAATCCTGCACTGCCGTCGAACGCCATTTGATCCTACAGGGAGGAATAATGTAAAGCAAAATGAGAACGAATATGAAGTGAAGGCCAAGAAACACGATATAAAATCAGTTGAAATAGAGGGGAATTAAAGTAATACGTAAGTGATAGGGCTTGAGTGTGTTCACAGAATGCAAATGAGCGAAAAAAAATTAAATGGTAAATAAATTTTCATATCATGAGCGCATATTTGAGGAGAGATTTTTGAGAACTTAAGATAAATTGTTTAATTGGGCATCTCGTTGCAAAACCAAAACGTAATATGAGTTGGGCTATAAAAGCTCTTTCGTAGTTCTTTCCTTTTATTCGCTTCGTAGAACTCATCCCGTAGTAACAAAGACTTTAACGAAACGCAGTAAAAAGTATAGCACCGAGGCAGGTATAAACATACTTGTTTTAATTAAACTGGAGCTCAGACCTTCGGGAAGAGCCTTGCACATTGTCAGTTACGATTAAATATGCAAAATATAGATATCAGGTGCACATGTAAAATTACAAATCAAGTAACAAAGAAGACAAGCTGAAATATTTCAGTAATAATCAATACACCACCTTCATTTTAAAATATTCAATTCCGCAAAAGAATATTTTGAATTCAGAGGTCAATTGAGTTAATGAATTAAAACGCTCTCGATCAACTTCAAATCGACAGTATTTCTTGAATCCACTGTTTTGATATTATTATCGTGTCTTGGATGGTCGAGTTGTGTTGCACGGTCCCTTATCGACAGCGTGGCGGGCCTGTAGTCGGTCTGTACTATACGCCTAAAACTCCTTGCTGTGTCCCGCAATGAGTGCGTGGAGATAATGAGTTGTCTCTGCACAGTATGCTGCTGCACGCTGGCCACAACTATACGAATAGACAACATTGCTTTGGTAGTAAGATGGAATCACTTCAATTCTGTGGCGAACTCGGTAGGAAAAATAGTTTTAGTACCAGGTGAGAGTAGAATCTGTTAGTTATTCGAGACACCTGTTGTTTTACCATACGATTCTCTCTACAATTTACATATGAGACACAAATATAAATTAACACATTGCGTAACTCACCCATATCATTTCCACACGAAGTAAAAGAAAATGATAGCTCGTCATTTTTTGATGGTTTGGATACCGAATAAGGGAACTCTTTCTTCTCTACATCGGTGCATACCACGAACCAACCTTCACGGGTCTAGGACTTGAATTTCATAGTAAAGCCTCATTGATCGTTTTTTAAAGGCGTGTAGAGTTTGTTGCTTTTTTTTCTTTCACAAAAGAGCCGGACGGTTTTGAACTATTTTCACGCCAAAATGGCTACCCTTATGGCCTTGTAGATAGCATTGTGAAGAAAACTCTTGACATTGTGTAAAAAATTTCCGCGTGTGTCCATTACCTCTTTGAAAAATAATATTTTTGCGTTTCGAATACGAATTTTAGGTTGAATAATCTCCCAGGACAAAAATTAGGAACCTGCTACTAATATGGTATAGGACCTCCACGAGCACGCATAGCCACTGCAATTCTGCACTGCATTGAGTCTACAAGTATCCTAATGTACATCTGCTAGATTTTAAGCCACTCTTGCATCAACTGAACTCATACTGCGATACAGTGCGTGGATGATCTTCTCGACGTCTAAATTGTCGTTCTAGGTGGTAACACAAATTTTCTATTCGGTTCATGTCTGGGGAACTAGCTGCCCAATCTAAATACTTGACTTATCCTGTATGACTCTCATAACAATTAATGACAGTTCTAGCCCTATGCACTCAGCATTTGTCAACTTGAAAATCGGTAGAACAACATTTTTTTCTTCACTCAAATACTTGTTGCCTTGTAACTCATTGTAGCATTGCCTACTCAGTTTGACAGATACTTCAGCTAGAGGACCTACTTCTGCACAAGAAGTAGGTTTATGGCAGAAGCAGCACAAGGTTGAAGCAGCACAAGGACTTGACAGACCCTCGTCCCCCTTGTATCGCCCCTTGCACACAAGCATCGTTGAAGGCTTCCTGAGGTCTTTGTTAAACGCTACGGAAAGCATCATTTATATAGAGACAGAATAGTAATTCATCTGACCACGTGACACTTCTCCACTCCTCTCCAGACCGAGTTGTGTGCGTTATGGCCCAGTTTAAACGAGTGATCTTATAGGCAGGAGTTAACATAAGCCGTTTATGAACCACTCTGCTCCCTATGCAGTGAGTTCCTAGGAAGGTTTCGTTCATAAATAGCAAGAAAAGAGCCATCATTGACGTTTTGTAATTGTTCCATTTTTGATGTAAAGCAATTCTGGCCAACCATTCGGAATTCCCGGGAACGGTCCAAAGCGATTAGAGTTTCTTCCGAACACAATTTTGCCTTTAATTACCGTAAGTACATAATTGAAAATTTTCATTCTTGGTAGACCTGCACGACAGCGCAGCGTAAAACACCAGGGAATTCTACTGTATCCGTCACTGGGTATCTCTTAGCCCGATCAAACACAATAGCCGCATTTTAGCATTCCAAGACGTCTTGCTTTTGTTCCATCGTTGTGGAGCAACTAAAAACGATTCTACGC
This sequence comes from Orchestia grillus, assembly GCA_014899125.1. Taxonomy (NCBI): domain Eukaryota; kingdom Metazoa; phylum Arthropoda; class Malacostraca; order Amphipoda; family Talitridae; genus Orchestia; species Orchestia grillus. Next base: position 11,505 of record VOMN01044599.1, read on the forward strand.
CTTGCCAGCTCTGAATAAAGACTGATGTCTGTTCAGTACTTTCATATACCTAAACATCGGTCAAAGCTTCCAACACCGATTGATGTAGGTAGCAATTCACTGGAGCTCGATAAAAACAATGCGCGAATAATTTCTTGTCCGGAAACTTACAAGGTAGTTCCAAACTACTGTCATCAATGTTTGAAAGTGAGTGTTTCAATTTTCGATCGGGAAGAAATATTTGCGTCCTAATTTTCCTCTAACCCTAGAACATGTTAATACGGCCAATGTAAACACAATTAAACCCTAGGCATCCTGTTCATTTCATAACTACATGTTATAAAAAAGGGCTGTGTATTCACGAGCACTATGCTCCGTTTCTTTCGATTGTACTTTACCCTGTCACCTAAGCTAAGTTTGCGACTTCTATCGATTATGTTTTTCGTGAACACATACATTTTAAACGAATATTTGCACAACTTAGCTACAAATAATAACTAACGAGAGGATAAAAAATGATACAATTTCCATAAATTAATTATTGTTATTTATTCTATTTGAAATAATGCTCAACTAAAATCAAACGAGTACACTGTGTTTTTATGGGTTAATACTGATATAAACCATAATCCTTCCTATGAGCACTTATGAAGAGCCCTACTGTTGCTAGATGCCTCCAGCTTCCCCTCAGACAAAGCAATAGCAAATGAAACCGCGATGGTTGGGAACAAAAGTTTCAATCCGGTAATTAAACATACGGGTGGCAGTCATCAATTGAAATAACTGGATCTTTCCGCTTCTAGTACAGATTCAATTTGAAAACTTTCAGATATCAACAGTGCTGATTACGTACATGCACGATGCCCGCAACGTGTAAATCCATTTTATTAGAAAACATCACTTAAGATCATCATTTATGTATTGATTCGAAACCGCTCACATGTTTTTAAAGGAAAAAATTTAACCATTTCATGAGCGTTTTAGAATATTTCCATGCACGGGCACTTCTTTATTATTTTGTTACCACCAAGTTCATAGATACTGAATACACGTATATCATCATTCTCACGTAAAGCTTCTTGTCCTTATTCAGAAATGAAAACGGCTGTGACGCCCATTTTGAGAGCCCGTCAGCAGCTGGCGCCCGAAGTCATCCGTCTTGAAGCCACAGCTTCCCAATTATTTTGTTTCCTCGTCGCCATCAGAGGGATGTCAGGTGGCCATTATTCGGGCCCGCCGGACAGACCATTAGTGTCAGCGTCCGCTTCCGTCCTATCACTGGAGCATCCGAATTCGTGCAAAACATTACCCTTCAACGGCCTCAAGCCCAGAGCCTTTTGTCCAAACTCCCTCAAGATGCTCGACTTCCAAAAAGCCCGGACTTTATAGCGACACTAAATTACGCGCTCTCAGGGATGATGTACAGGAACAAGTGTGACGACATGGTCTGCAGGCCACGCTGCTCTTCAGGGGAAAAACTTGGCTTCGAAGAAATGTGCGAGGATTTGAAAACTGTTTTATTCTGTCACGCAGGAGTCATACTGAACTTTGAACGATAGATTGGTTGAATTTTGGTCAGCCTTTGGAGGAAACGACTTCTGCGATCCAGAAAAGAAGTTCGCAGAGGCTGCGAGCTCGTGGATTACGAAATGCAGCCTCACGTGTGATGGCTACACCCGTGACTTCAGAAATTTAGTGGCTATGTGCCAGATTGTACATTCATCGAAGAATTTGAAGGAGTATGTAAAAGTGAGTAAACAGTATGAAATGGGAAATTATTATCTAAAAAAAGTTCTCTCCTGTAAATTGCTGTAGACCAATCAACTATAAAGATTCGAAAAAACACGAATTACTCATTAGTTCTTTGAAAAAATCAATTTTTAGTCTTGTCAATAGATAAAACGCCGTATGTTATTTTTTGAGAACTTCCATGATGAGTACTGAAACACGTTTATAAGATTTTCAAGTGTCAAGTTGCTCAATGTAGCCAAACGATGTACAATTCCCGAGTACTTCTAGAATGAAATTCTTTACAATAGCTGATAACTGATGCTATAAATCAATGGCATTGGCTGAATTCTTATAGCAGCAATGGATTGTTTTGCAATCGTATTGGTGCACAGGAAACTTAGAATGGATGTTCTCATAACATAAGAGGTTGTTGATCGTCCAAATCGACATTAAAAAATTAATTCAATTCGGTGCCTGGGAACAACTATTGCTACTCTGTCGTAATTCTGAACACATCAGGGTGAATACGTAACCCATGATTCATTTCGAAATTCTGACCAAAAAGCATTTTGCAATTGTCCATACATAGCGTAAAACAGGCGAAAACTTTTTACAAATAAACTAAAAATCAATAAAGACTTCAATGAAACAAAGTACAAACCAACGACGAAAATTTCCTACCGGGAGAATCTTTCATAATCGCCAATATCGTGTCCCCCAGAGCTGCAACAAGGACCAGTCATCTCCTCTGTGTCTTCACCCCAGTTTCCGAAGCCGAGGTTTGGCAGGCGCAGTTGCATTAGCATGGTAACCTGATTGTAACCCTGGTCCGGCCTCGCATTCCCCTCAGGCCTCCGAGCGTCTCGTGATCCAGCCACCATTTAGATGCACCCTAGTCATTTTACTGGCGGCCGAAACAAACGGCCTCCAGAATTATATCCAGAAAATTTGTTCAGAAATCTTTGTTCCGAACCATTGGAAAAGCATTATCTCCCTCATTGAAGATGTTTTTGTTGAATGTTGCATGCCAGTCACGAGCATGATTGAAATACGAAATGTGCTCTCCTGAAAAAAGATTCGTTAATTACGTTTGGTGAATTGTTTGACTCGAAGCAAGATCTGTTGTTCTAAATGGTTCTGGGTGATTCAAAAATACGCTGAAGAAATGTTTTATTAGAAAAATATTCATTTCACCCTCATCTAAAACACTCATTACAAGCCATGTCAAGGAGTTTAAAATTATTTCTGTCGTGCATTTAAGTTTGAGCTAAAGTTTGGTCACTCAGACATAATTGTATTTGAGTGGGCTTTAAAATTTCCGAAAAACTTGGCATAGTCTATTTAAATTTACTTAAAACCTGGAAATTTTGGAATTATGATAATACTCATTGCTTAGAAATTTTTTTTTGAGCTATGTAGAAATTAAAGTTTAAAATCAAATCCAAAATATATGTAAGTACATAATTTTTACTTCATAAGTAAGTAAAATTAAACCATTAGGTCACTGTATAAGGTTATCGGTCATACAACTTACATGGCTCAAATTTCTTCAAATTTCAATGTGGTTTAAAAGAAGATATGGTCTACATTCAGCGGAAATCATGAAGAACCTTGCTCTTCTGCTACGTCTTTCTAATAACTTGGTCTTGAAATTAATTATTGATGAGCGAAAGTATTTCAATACAAACCAGTTTGAACGCAAAGGATGTTCACGTTTCTTGCTGAAATTCATTAGGCTAGAAAGCAATGTTACTTACAGAATGCCAGGGTCACACGTTGCCTGGGCAAGTTCGCGTTCCATGCTCCATGCACCAAGGGCTGTGTCAACTAAAGTCTTAGGGTTCTACTCCCCACGTTAAACAATCGGTGCAAAAAATTGAGTACGTCCAGAAAAATACAATTGACGAAAATCTTCTTGTGATTCAAAATGTTCTTATTGTACACCGCTATTTTGGTTAATCATCAAGCTATGCGTAAAATTCTGATCCAATAAGCTGATAGGTTCTGTTAAAATTAATTGAAATTTAATCACTTCAATCCAACTCCCGGACAGCCACTTATTTCTCTTGAACTAAAACCGCAAGAGAACGTTTTGCCCCTTATTTTGGCACACAACTAAAAAAAAGAAAACAATGCATTTTCCCATCTTTGTAGTTTTCCTTGCCAATCCCACTAGTCTTCTCGAATGGTCTCCTGGCATGACCTTTCTGAAGTTCACAGTTTTTTGCTTTTCGCTTTATAGCGCGGCAGTTTTCGCAGACTCAAAAACCCTGGGTGATCTGCATGTTCTCTCCATATTTCAAGAAGAATTTGTGTCACCCTCCGCTCAGTGAGAGCTGAATTTAAGGGAGTCCGTTAGCACAGCTCGATGCTGTAATTTAAGAAATTCTTTTTAAATGAAGAAGAGCACCCCAGCTCGCTTGAATTTTGCACTTTTAATGAAAATTGTTTCAAGAAGCAAGCGTTTTCACAAATTGTGTCTCGTAACAAAACCTTTAGTGCTATGAGAGGCTTACGAAACGTTAAAAGGGACTTTAGCAGAGTGAATACTATGTTTTTTGTGTCGTTTAACAAGTTGGTGTTCTACCGTGTCGGGCATTTTTTAACAATGAAAGTGACCTTAACCAGAGGAAGCTATTTGAAAGTGATAGCACAACATGATAAGCTCTTGCAAGACGATCAATTTCATGAAGAAGCATGACTCACGTAAGGAAAATTCGAAGGCGGTATAGCATCGACAGAACTTTGCTATAGGATGTTACTATGATCTTGATGCGCCGCACTTGGCGTTGGTTATTATGGACATCATGATTCTTCAATGCTAGAGGCTCTTCAAATTCAGTCGGCTTATATGTTCGGGTATTAGGTAGGTACACCTGATAAAATGTTACAACTGTTAAACAAGGAAATAAAATTTACCTAACTAAATCACACATTTACCTCATTTGTATGCCTCATAAAATATGAAGTTACTTTCATCAACAAAATTGCAAAATATGTTTGAACAACTAAATGGAAGTGAAAATGAAGCTGTATGCCAAAATATACTTGAATATGCAAGTTATTTCACTCTCTATGATTGAATTAAACTTGAATGAAAACTTTTGATCTAGAGGATCGAAGAATATAATTTCTAATAATTCATCAATTTTTCGAGTATTCATTAGCAAGCATAAAATTCAGCATTTAATCAAAACGACATCAGAAATTCCGCATGTTTCTACTCGCCAGTTATTTTGTGTCCCGCATATTATGCACTCATAAAATTTTGTCTTCCATATTTAGGACCTCTACTCTAATATCTTCAAACTCGAATGGCTTTCGTTCCCACTCATTTCAGTCGAAACATTTTAAAGATGCTGCTCTTACAAGATAGATTTATCAAGAAGAATACCCACACATCCCTCGGGAGCCTGTGGCATATGAACACCAAACAAACTCGGTCAAATCTGCGGACGTTCATAAAATCGATCGAGGGGCTGCATGGCCTCCATGCAGGCCTGGCACTAGTGCGCTCAGCAACTACACATCGAGAGCGGCAAAACTGAGAAACTTCTCATTATCTAAATAAGTTCTTTTCTATAATTCAAAATAAGTTCTTTTCTATGATTACGGCTTCCTACTGATCACAAAAAAACGTTATCTGTCGCATTTGAGTCTCAAAATGCACGAGTTTTTTGAGCACGACTTTGAGATTTTTGTAATTCTTTGCTAGCTGACTGGCGTCCACGCGATTCAGCAGGGGGGCTGAATAAAAACATTTACCATGATTATAAAAGACCTTTCAGGTGATGTTTGGACGAATGGGGTTAATAGATACGCATTTTTAAGTGAAATCAACGATAGCGAACTATAAATGAAGTAAGTCTTGTTAGAATGAGAATGTATACTTCTGAATTGCAGATTCGATACGATATGTGTATCTAAAATTATTTCTGTGCATTGTAACAGACATTAGATGACTTGGAGTGAATATAAATCAATTCTACGCTACGACTCTGAGTTATGAATCATAAATATTTTTATTACCGCATTTAACTATTAAAGAACAACTTTATCAGCTGCATTATTTTCAAGTCTTTACTAATTTAGCTTTATTCAAAAAATCTACTTAACTATACTCAAAAATAAATCTTGACCTACGTGGGTGTGTAAAAAAGGCATGTGGCAAAATGTGTTCCTGTCATTCAGAGCAGCACATGTGCTTCGGATACACTCTCCACAAAAAACGTCATTTCATAGTAATATATTGGTGGATCAGCTAGGAGTTACATTAATGTGTTATTTACGGGTTCACCTAAAGCCATTATGATGACCAAAATATGCCCCGACAGGTAATGTTTAGTTATATAGCAATTAGTTCTGAATACTTGAAATATTTACTTTCTGTTTTATTTTTGTTTATTCTCAGTATGGGCAGTGAAAGTTAGTAAAACTTCTGTACGAAATACCGTAGACTTATCCACGAAATGTCTTGGCAGACGCATCTGTGAGTTATACTGTCATATGATTCAGATAAGTGTGTCTTAATGTATTTATGACACCCATTCATGCAGCAGTTTCATGATAAGCCCATAATGCACATTTTTTAAATGTGTCTAATCTTTTTTAAAATCATTCAGCTTTGTTGAAGATGTATTGAAAACATGAATACAATAGTTAGAAGGCGCAAAATCTCTGTCTTTCGCATGTTCATTGTGTTGCACCTACGTTTTCGTAATATGCATTCTTTGCAGCAAATTTATACGATGATGATACATTTTCCAAAAATTCATACCCTAATGTACAAATTGCAACTTATATTAGGGTGAAATCAAAGTTATGGAAAGGATTTACACAGAATTTCAACGATCACAGACATAGAGTTCATTATGTTCTATAGTTAGTTAGTAATTTTAGTTTACTCAGTTAATTAAATACAGAGAGGTCCAGAAAACTGTAGTCATTATTGCAATTCAATAATTTTGAAAGAAAATAGTGCTTCTGCACTAATCACTAAATAGCGCCATTTACCCAGGGCATATTTAATCAATAGTTATATTTTATTTTCTCATGAGCTTAAAAAGTGCAAGTTTCTTATTTAGAAATTTCAGAGTTACAAAGAGTGATTACATTTTCTCTACCCTCTGGGTAGCTCTATAGTCTGTCATATAATCAGTTAAAATGAGATACTGTTGGAGCAAGATATAGTAATGTTACTCATTTAAAGTTAGTTCAAGGATCCAATATAAGCTGAGTTTGTCTATGTAGCGTTAGAGAAATTATATCAGCTATCAAGTTCATTCTTCAAGAATTTACAAACTTCTGAATACCGCTAACTGACGAACAACAAACGAATGGAATTTCGTGCAAAAATCAATGCCAGAGCAGAATTGTGAACGCGTTTCGTCTGCCATGCTCTCAGGGGGTGTGCCCATCAGTACTTTTAACAGTGAATTACGTACTGATCATAATCGCATAAAGACTTCTAAAAGGATAAAAGAAATGCCCATTACCCTCATTCTCAACTTCGATTTATAAAATGATTTACCGAAATATTCGATATGATTATTATGAATATAGGCCGCTGGTTTGTAAATTTTGAATTTAATTTTGCTGCTATTTTGTCCCATAAACCAATAATTTTTCGGCTTTCAGTACTTCTTGTTGAGAAATCGAGGAGCGATGCCTATATTCTCAATGAATAAGAGGACGATCTTGAATTTTCATTCCCTTTGTGCACAACCTGTATTGAGGAGGATAACTAACTTTTTATTCAAACTTATGTCGCTCAAAGTTTGGACCAATAATGAAAAAGTTGAACTCTTAAACTATGTAACATAAAAGTTTTTTCTCTTCAAGTCTTGGCTATCAGAGAACAAAGTATGACAATTTCTTCACGTGACGACGCCTTGTGCATTTGATATGATGAGTGAAAGTTACGACGCGCAAGTTTCGCTGCGCAATTGGCCTCATGTAATTTTGACGGAATTTTCCATACTACAAACGTGGATTAGCAGGACACGGTAAGGTGTCGCTCATAATTGAGTATTGCACTTGGAGAGCGTGAGGGTTTTAAGTTGCAATGCAAGCAGCTGCGGCGCAGGTGACTCGAGAAAGTCGGAGTCGCGCCCATGATAAAGTGCGGGGGCCCCGGGGCCGACAGAGGGGGGATTAAGGAGGCCTAACACCCCATTACCCCGACGTGAGGAGCACTCAGGGGTGAGGGGGTCTAATAGAGAAGTCGTGGCCAGTAATTTATCAGCCTCGCTTGGAATTGCTTTGATTGCTCTTCTGATAACTTCAATGAGGAGCTCCCAACCCTGCTTGAGAGATTGCCTTCTTGTGCCACACTTCTCTGATGAACTTCAGACTTACGCCAATAGCTGCAATTTGTACGGTATTCTTAGCTGACTGTACGAGGACTTGGGCCACTAGCTGAAATTTACAGAGTTTTCCTAGTTTATTGCGCGAGGACTTTCACCAGTAATTGAAAATGATAGCTTTCCTGGTTGACTGTACGAGGATTTCGACTACTAGCTAAAATGTAGAATTCCCTAAGTTGATTTGATGAAAACTCCGACCATTGGCTGAAATTCACAGAATTTTCTTAGTTGATTGAACGACCACTTGTACCATCAATTGAAATTTTCTGAGTTTTCACAGTTGACTTCACAGAAACCTTGGCCCCTAGCTGAAAATGACTGGGTGTTCCCAGCACACTGTACCAGGACCTAGACAGTTAACTCAAATTTACAGGATTTTTATTAGGCTTCCCTGATACATGAACCATTAGCTGAAATTGACCGATTATTCCAAGCTGACGCACAACGCTTGTCCCAGCAACCTCAACTACCAGCACTCCTAGCCGCTGCGCAACAGAGCTCCCACCTGATTCTGTAAGGACTCGCCGAGCAGACTTAATTGAAAGGCACTCTATTTAGTGCTTCTTCAACGAAATGAATCAGCATCATCACCAACGAAGTAATCTTTTTTTGATGGGTGCAAAGTTCAACTAAGTTAATTTATTGGCGTATATTACGAAGTAGAAAAAGGACTGCAGCAAGTTGGCTAAATTCATTAATGATAACTAGCATGGACGCAATTGCTGGTATTAGTATCTTCAATACATAAATTAATCATCGTTGATTGTCCGCAAGCTGCCCCATATCGGTTAGTATGTTTCTTAGACCGACAAATATTGGTGTTCGGTAAGTGTTTCCTGCTTCTCTCTTCACTTCAACATTCCTTACAAGCTCTATGCTGCTTAGTGTTAGGAATCCATAATATCAGTAACAGCTTGATTTTGCAGTGGACACCGATAAGAAGGCTATGCACAGACCGCCATCATGCAAACTGCCTGCGGAACAAAAATGCAATGGCCCCCCACGAGGCCCCGGATTATTTGGTAGCCGTCCCCGCCGCTACCGACACAATTCTCGCCGATGCTCTGCATGATGAGCGAGAAAGTATTCCAGGCAGCTTTTCAACATCCCTGCGTACGAACACATGATGCAGAGCTACCTGTTCTTTAGCTAAAGGCAGTCTCTACTCCAAATCATAAATCTTAATTGTAAAATGTCATGTTATTACTGAATTTGATATCGCTGCAATGAAAAATATAGGCACTCGTTTCAGCTGATGATGGAATTTTTAAAGAAAAACATATCAGAAAACTTTCGGAAACACACTGCACGAAGACTTTTACAAAATGATTCTGCCTATCTAGAGCCATTCATACATGTCATACGGGGGATTTATGTTTTCAACACAGAGATACATAAAACTTCTCACAGTACTGGCAGTATACCATAGAAATATGTCGATTGCTTGTTTTATGCTCCCTATTTTATGACACACAACCAGTGGATAATCACATCATTTAGAACTTGTTTCACCTCCAGAAAATGTCCCCAACCATTTACCAGCAGCATTTACATTTACGCTTCATTTCTATACCTATAATAACTAGCAATTCGTCAACGATAGTCAACCGAATGCCCTAACGTTTCAAACAGGTTTTGCTATAAACGAATAACTGCAAACCGACTGTCAGCCCAATGGTTTCATGTTAGTGCTACCTCGATCTAGTTGACGCAATCCCAAGGACCGTAATATTTTGCGTTACTTTTGGCTCTGTATGTGAATGCGCACCAGTCGACAGCCATACTATTTTAAACGCATCGAATTTCCACAAAATAAGGACGGCCGTCAGAGACAGGTTCGGGTGTCGGTGTGAGGAAATTTCCATGCTGACGTTTAATATTCAGCTCATGGGAGACTGCATAGGAAACTTGCAGGCCGGGAGCTTCTCCCTTTGAAGTGTCCTTCATTTATTCAGGCGATCAAGAGCAGCCCGACGACATCAAGGGATTTCCAGCAATGAAAAATGCAATGGGAACACTGGCGCAGATACACTGGATTACGCAAATATGTGCAGTAGGCCATCTCTTTCGCTCAGCTCCGAATCGCTGCCAACAATGCTCTTAATATTCGCGCAAGACTTAATATTGTATTCGTCTGTGCTTCAAACATGCGAAGCGGTCTAAATGTATGGAGTCAGACGGCAATCATGCTTACGGCGCGTAGATGGGAAATCTTGAATTTTTTCCATTTGTCATGCTTGGAAATCTCAACGTATTGGATTGATAAATGATAATAATTCTGGCGTTGCCAAAGCAATTTCGTACAATTTTCCGAATTCGTACGAAGAGCTTATGAATCTCCCGAAAGAATTTGCTCGAAATGAACTGCTCAAGTGTGCGAAATAGCGCCAACTTAAAATGTTCGACGGATATAATTTACCGAAACATTTATGCCGAAGTAAAATGAAACATAACGCATTATGAAATTCCCGAAATTGACAACAAATATGCTATTTTTCACTGACTCATCTCACTCAAGTTTCAAATATACATCCAATAGAATACTGAACACGATATGTAATTGCAAGCTGCTTCCCTTAAAAGAGAAGAGCTCATCTCTCCCATAGAACGTACAAATAGCAGGACTAAAATCGAGTCAGCAAAACGATTTCCCGCGTAATCGCGCCGTGCAGTTTGAAGTTAAGTCTTTCAATAAAATAGCTGGAGGGCCAGCAGCTGAGGCGGAGAGTGGGAGCTGCTGGGCGCAAGTGGATATCCAATTGAGATTTAATTTTGCTAGTATTGGATAGTAATTGAGAGGAGATTGCGATCGAGGAGTCTTAAAGGAATGCTCCATGAATATAAGTTGTTTATTTAATTTGAATTATTCAAGACTTGACTGGGCTATAAGACGCTCACCCATCTGCTGAGCATTGGGAACAGGATGGATTTTTTATTATTTCTAGCGCAATATGGAGATAAATAATAGAGAAGTATAAGCAGTCACAGTTTCCCCCTATTAGATTGACAATATATGCGCTCTTAAATCTTACAGGAAGCAATAATTGTTAAACTAGAAACTTACAGTTGTAGAGCCAGAAACTTACGGCTGTTGAATTAGAAACTTACGGTTGTTGAACTAGAAACTTACGGTCGTTGAACTAGAAACTTACCGTCGTTGAACTAGAAGCTTACGTTGTGGAACTAGAAACGCTCATTATTTTATCTTCGTCCCTTGCAAAGAATAAATAATATTGAAAAAATAACTTTTGAATTAACCAAGAACATTCAACCAGGTTTTTCCGTGTCAAACATTCTACACAATTATAAACAGAATTTTCGTGTTGTTCTACGGCAGAAATCTGTTCATTTTCAAGGCTATTATTTTTCTTCTAAAGTTGAGGAAAAGCTTTCGATGCAAAAATGAAAAAATGTTAATCGACTTGGCCTAACAAAGTTAGAGTAGCAAGGATTATTTGCATGGTAGCTAAGAGTTACGTGAGCAACGTAAAAGTTCCATCTTCAAGTAACCAGAAAGTAGCTTCACTAATGGAAGAACCCAGCGTTTACGGGCAGCGATATCATGAGATTCGAAAAGTATTCCAACATCCTGAAGCAATATTCCAATATCCTGAAATATCCTGAAGTAATATTCTGATATCCAGAAATGAAAATCTCATAATATCGTGAAGCAATATTCTAATATCCTGAAGTATTTTGAAGTAATATTTTGATATCTCAACATAAAAATATCCTAATATCGTGAAGCAATTTCACTTCACTGACCGCAACTGGGAATTTTCCACGTGGCACACTGCATCGCTGCAACTACAATCTTCTTCATACCGTCTGCGTCTAGAAAACGGAACGCAGAAGTAATTTGAGACAATCGATTGTAATTCGGGGCATTTACGTTTAGTTCAACTCGACAGATGCCATCCGACGCAGCTGGATGTAATCAAAGGCGGTTGAAGGCATTCAGTGGAATTGAACCTAATCCAGAGCCACTGAATTTAA
>VOMN01044603.1:0-17739 GCA_014899125.1 Orchestia grillus
AATTGATCATGCTTTGAGTGCCTGTGCTTAAAGGTCATGATATGTATTTACAATGCCTCCAGCGCTCGCAGTTCCTCGTAAATAACTACATGGATTAGTAACCCTATGGTTCATACTGGTTTGGATATGGACCTAAGAAACGCGCTAGACTATTGATCGCCTCTCCTAAGCATTTATAAACTATCTTTTTTTACTTAGTCTTTTTATTAAGTCATTTGAGCAAAATGATAGCGATGCATGTGTAGAAATAGTGTTCGTCTTGTTCCCGTCTCTCAACAAAACAAAATGATTTCACTCTTTTTATTTATGACTCCTGGAAAGAAAGAAAATAATAAACGCTCGCCTTTACGGGATGCCCCACACAAAAGTTGCTGGAATCTTTTCTCTCTTTTTCTTCATGCAGAGTGTAAATCTTCCATCAAGGCGCTCGAGCCTGTATAACTTCTTTAAGGAAGCTTTTGTAATTTTACAAATTTTATGTTTATTTTTGTGCTTTCTACAATAAAGACTGATGTTATGTTACTAGACTTTCTGCAAGATTTCAACGAATGATTTTCAATTATCTTTCCACGAGCAGACTTTCTGTTTATCACGCCTCGTTTGCAGTACCAAGTCTGCATCTATTATTGACATTGTAAGTTACTTACATAAGAGCGGGGGCTTTAATGTTTTGATGAGGGTTAATTTCTAAAATGTCTTGACGAAACAGAAGGGGCATTCATCTACAGCATACCGCTGTGATCCTTTTAAAGTTCAAGTCTAGTTCCATGACTCATCATCGGAATAAGATTATCTATAGACGGCAATATTCTGTGTGTGAATTTCCTGCACTTAGGTACAGAGGATTTTTGACAGTAGAATATGCTTTCAGAGCAGCAGGTTTTGTCCGCTGCTCTCGTGTTTGTTAGGCGGTGTTCCTAGATGAGGTTCAGCGTTGCTTACATGAGCTCGTTTTTAATACTGTGTTCATTTTGTGGCCAAATTGCTTCCATATATAAACTAGCATAATTAGCCAATTAGTGCACAAACACGCATACGTATGTACTCATTCGAGTAGAACAGAAAGAGTAAAAATGAGACTATATATTCGTTGTTTTTCTCGAGCACCAGAGGAGTATGCGTTGTACGAAGCATCAGAGGAGTGTTCGTTGTACGAGCAGCATTACACTGAGTATAGGAGACACCTCAGTTCAACCAATACTACGCTATGGATGTGAAATATTGGCCTCGCCCAAGTCATGAGATGTTGCGACGTTCCCTTACTAATTTTACAGGCAGCAAGTCTAGGGAAGCCCTCCTGTTGTGTGACATGTCATCACTAGAGGGAAGTTTTTCGCTGTAGCAAAGGCCCCGACTGTGCTGTCGGCTCCGAATTCTATCATAGTTCGAGCGTCGCCAGGACTTTGAGTGTTAAGCATTAGAATTATTTATTCACAACAAGTATTTTACCTTTAAAACAGTGTTATAATTCATCAGACGATGGATACAATCAAGGGGGCAATGATAGGCGTGCTTGATGTCAGCGTCACAGGAGACGCTTTCGCTCAAAAAAGTCGACTTCCCCGTGGGAGTTGGTCACTCACAGCAAAATGTGGTTTTCGGCCCAGTAGCTCGCTGAATGATGAATGATAAAATACAAAATTACTTGAATGAAGTATAGAATGCTAAATTACATGAATAATTTATCAATTCTGATTATAATGCATTACCTCAAGCGTAAAGTACGACGAGATGAATAAAATATTTCGGCAATTTAGTAAAATATATTTTCTTCAACTCACATTATTTCTCGAAACGCTTTTGCGTACGGTACATGTGAAGTGAAAGCAAACTCTCAATACTTTAGTATTCAGCCTCTTGCACTCGCTAGGTATTAATACAATGTTGCATGCTCAACGTGGCTGTTTTTAGAATTTCAGTGCCAGGATGGCAGCTTGAAGCTTGAGAATGTAAAGTATCTTTGAGAGTCATTAATGAGTTCAAATAACCTCATTTTACATCTAGTCTCCATAAGCGACTGAAAATTTGTATAACGTTGCACTTAAGAGGCTGATTGGTGCGTTAAAAGTTGTTGTTGCAAAGAAAGTGTATGAACTCAGTACAGTCCAGTTTTTGAACGGGTTCCGATTATTTGGTTGTATATGTCATCCCTTGCCTGCCAGTCTCAGATACTACAGTAACGGGCTTGAGAATTCATTAGCTGGGGTTCTCGTCTGTGTTATGAAGCTCTGCAAAGTCAGATGTGACTAGGAAGTTTGTCGGTGTTATGAAGCTCTACGAAGTCAAATGTGACTGGAAAATTCTTTTTCTTTGATATTATACAAATTCAAATGTGGCTAAGAAGTTCGCCCCTGTATGAAGCTCTGAACAGTCGTAGGTGACTAGGAAGTTCCTCAGACTAGTGAGGTAAAGGCTCTGTGGTTTGACTCTCGGTGAACTGAGGAGGCAAATTAAATGATTTTGATTTCATTCCCGACAGGTCTACTAACATCAGCCGGCGGAATTCGATGTCGTTGTGAGGTAAGCTTGAAATTTTTTATACTGAAATGAATATTTTCAAAGGTTCTCAGCACCGTATAAATATTTAACCAGCATGTTCTTGATTTCAAATGCTAAAATACGAATATTTAGGTTAGTTACTCTGAGCTTTGTATTTTAGTCCTTAGGTTTGTTCACAGGAGTGCTAGTACAACACATGTTGAATTAAAACGTCAATTTTCATGAAGAAATACTGAGGATACTTCATTATTCGTCCTCTGGTTTCGTTGAAACTGTTTCCGAAATTCCAACGTCGTGCAGTAGTTCTCGAGTTACATTTGGTCAATAAAATAGTGTAGTAATTGTACTCCTATCACATGAAAGTGTAATGTTTGGACTACAGTGTGTGTTGCTGACTTATCACGTTGACTTTTCACTGTCATGACTCTGTACTCACGTAATCCACGACGCTGGCTTGCACCTCAAAAAATTCTCAATGGCGCAAGGTTTTGAATTGAATAAGAATTAGTCGTGTGAGGTGAGTTGGAAAAAAATATTTTCTTGATTATTTTCTTTATATTCGTCTTAGTTACAGGACGTACTCGAGTCGTATTACAATGTATATTTTCCGCCTAGCAGCGTTATCGTGCTAGCTTTCATGAGCTCTGATTGCACTATAGAATTGAACGGGGTGAGCTTGATCGAGTGCCATATTTCTCTCTTTTTGCATTCATATTTGTACTCCAATATGATGTGCACCTCCAATCATTGCCGTCCCCTATTTTATGAACCTGAAGCACATTTCAAAAATAAGTATGAGACCGCGTGTTAGTGAGTTTTCAAGAAGATGAACACTTTTGCATATATGGTGGGATTTGGCCACGTTATATACTTTGCGGAATTTTTTTTGTCTGTTGATGTAATTTCTGTGTGAAACTCTCACCCCGCAATTTCTATTTAATTCTTTCAAGATGAGGAACTTATTTGACGGAAATTGGCTGCATTAGTTTGAAAATAATTTTTCTGGCATAACTGTAATTGGGAATAATAATGAACTGAAAATCACTACGAGTCAAATTTCTATGGCTGACAGGTCGCGTAATTTACACTCAGTCTCGATTCGGGATTGTTATAAATATTAAGAGGGACAACATCGCGTTCTTTGACTTGAGAATATTTCTCTCATTGCAAATACTTAAGAGTATTTAAAAGGGTAATCAAATTCCTATCATAGGAGAAATACTGTTTTATTATAAACTTTACGCTAATTTGTACTGAGCGGCGGGGTGAATGCGAGGCCCATAGGAGATGAATTCACAGTATAATCGCAAGTTGAAATATTGACCTCGGCAAACTCCGGCTGCTTAACAGAACTCCTTAACCATTAGATAGCATAGCGAAGAGAGTTAACTACTAAATGAAAGTACAACAACGACTTAAAGACTAGTGTATCAATGGCTTTAGAATCAGAGTGTTTATTACGAATACAATTAGAACATTTGAGCAGTAACCGTCTTAAACAGCTAAATGGAATACACCCAGACTGGTTCCTGCATGGTAAATTGTCCCATTACATGTTCACTACCCTACACCTCCCCACTTGTTTGACTGCATTTATAGCAGTCAGGAGAATAATTTCCTAAGGAAATACACATGTTTCTCATGAAGTAAAATAGAGTCAGAACTTGTGCTGGGGAGAGAAAGAACAGCTCTGTTCTGTGCATCTCCCCTATCCTTCCTGCTTAATAGTTCATTCGCATGTCCAAGCAATGTAAAAATTACTCTGAACAATACACCTAAAGATGCCCAAATGAATAACCACAGGAACTCAAAGGTACATTAGGTGAGTCTGCGTTTCCTAATTGGTAGGAATTGTGCACAACTGTTAAAAAACATACACGCTTTCTCTGAAGTCACAGAACCTAAACTAAAACTTAACTGAAATAAATGCCAAAAAATGCCTTCGTAGTTTATTACATTCTAATGATATCTGTGTTATTGAGATCGTTGTTTACGAAAACATACTAGTCTTATTAAAATTTGAACGCTAATAGAAAGCGTTCAAGATTTTTCAACCTAATTTACGCTCGTAATCTACGCATACGAAATACACAATGCTTGCAACAGCCGCGCTTAACACATCCAATGTCACAGTGAATCTCACGGCAGATATCGACCACAATTCTTATTTATGCGAACTGGAATCAATGGATCAACCATTGCTCACTGACATACGAGTAGACCGTCTTACAACGCGCATTAGTTGAACCACGGTCTCCAGTGTTCTCCCGCGTACATCATTTGCAGTTGCTGCTGTTGCTCCTGCTGTGACAATGGACGGGACCTCACTAGAGAACTGTCATGAAGCTGGGGGGAAATTGACCGAAAGTACCGAGGAGGAACGACCACTTCCTCTTCCTTTTTGATCTTAGGTTTCGGGGCGGTCAAATTCAAAGGCGCCGACTGAGGTTCCGGGTACAGGCGAGTCTCAGGGCAAGGATTTGCGTTGGCCGAAGTGGAGTGCGAACTGGGATATTGAAGTCGAGTAGTTTCAGATTGATTTGAAGAGTGCGTCTGTATCAAAACTTTCTCTTCTTTGAACAATTGTGAAACTGATTGCTTGTATGTATTCGTGTCTATGCGTTCCGAATGAGGAGGAATTATGCAGTACCGCCGGTCTCCGTGCCCTAGGGAAAGTTTGCCTGTATTAGGGTCATGAGGTTGCAATACTGTGCACGTTAAATTTGAACTGGGAGATGCAGGACTGAGAGCCCTCGAAGATTCTGGTGAGGACGGCGGGGAGTACAAGCCATCCATGGTGTGGGTGTTGGCGACAGGGGGAGACCAAGTGTTGCTGGGGGAAATGTACACTGTCTGATTATGAGATCTGTCAGTACAGTTAATGGCTAATTTGCCTGTATGTGTTCCACCGGGCAGAGTAGCGTGAATGGTGATGCCTTCACTTACGGTTGAGGCGTAACACATATCTTTGGCCACGACGTCATTGAACGTAGATTGTTCTTTACTATTATCTGCTGCGGTCAGATGCAGATGATCGAACAAGCGTTCTTTCATTTCTGGAGGTAAGAGGATGTCTTTGGCGTTTAGAATTTGCTTCAGGTCTTCAATACAAGCGTCGTAGCCAGTTTTGTACTGCATCGAGCCCGCCGATGTGCGAAAGTTGCCTTGCCGGCGGTTTTTGGCTGTGAGGAAGCGAACGGTCATCTCCAGAATATCTGCCTTCTCGACCTTCGTGTACCGGGCCGGCTGCGGGTTGAAATAAAGAAGTTATGAGTATTTGTCAAATATTTTCCACGCTTTGCTAGAGCACCAGTTATCTACTATTATTTTGAAACGAGCCTTACAGAAACGTACAACAGAAAAATTTCAATGATTATGTGTACTCGAAAATTAAAAGTCATTGCATATATATTACGAGTATCAAATATACTCGTAAATGGTGAAAATTCCAGTAAAACTTTCATAAACTTACGTCTTTTCCCTCTGCGACGAGGACGAAGTTTTTCAGCTGTTCTAAGCAGCCGTTGATTCTCTCCCTCCGCCTCCTCTCCATGGCAGGCTTGTTGCTCTGTAAATATACGAACGGAACACAGTTAGATGAATATTCATGTGCTCTACATAATTGTGATACTTTGCATGAACTCCCGTGGACATGGTTCTGCAGTAAATAATTCTACAGTCTGAATATTATATTGGTCAAATAAACCGAATCTTAGGCTGACAACCCTAAAACATCTCGTTTGAACCCTACTAACAACTCGGCATTGGAAGGTCCTAGCTGCTTCACTTGAGCTTCAACTTCTCCTAGCGGTGGTCAAACGAAGGATAAAGGAAAGTTGCATTGGGACGAAAAAAGTGATAAATTACTCCGACAAATTTACCTTTTGTCGTATGAATTTACCAATACAGACTCGCACACTTTATCTTTAAGCCTGATGCATAGTATAGTTTCTCAAGTTCATTTCCTGTGATTAGAATTTATATCAAAACTTTTGAGAGACCTGTAGGAAAATTAACCCTGCATAGACTTTACCATCTTTCCAAACTAAAAAAGCAAACCAAATAAGTATGCTTGAGTGTAATTAGCAAATGTCATAAACAACTTAACCGAAATCCATGGATGAGATAAAGACCGGTGCGTGTGGGTCCACGTTTGCGCCTGCACCACTACGCGCGTGCGTGGTGGTGCGCACGCGGGTCCCGCGTTGCCAGGAATGGGGCACGCGTGCTTCACAACACGGAAATTAGCGGCTTGTTTTGCCACCTACTTCTGTCAAGTGATAAATGCTAACCTATTCGTTTATAGCGAACTAAATTTTTGGCTAGGTTATCTGAAGTTGGATCCCAGACTAACGATCAATTATACGTGTCACATATTCAGGAAATGAATTGCGGTGGCGCTTGTAAATTTTCATCTAACGATAGGCTACCTTGGGTTTGTGTGACTGAGTCATAAGGGGTTTGACTTTATCATCAGTTGTGGCATGGACTATTACTATTTCTTTGTTTTATCCATCTCATGACAGGTGTCCTAACTTGTTACTTATGAATTATCGTAACCCCAAAAATTGTAACTATTTGGGTAGTAGTTCAATCGTTTAAAGTGAGTTAAAAAAACGTAAAAAAAGAATGAGGAAGTTTTTTCCAGAAATATTGACAGGTTAAAATGAAGGAAAACGTTATACGAAGACTAAGTTACACGTTAGGATGTACACAATTTACTATTAGATGGGGAGTCTCTCAAATAAAATTTGTAGCCTCAAAAGGCTTAGCTTTTGATTAAGTTTTTAGGTATTTTAACTTATCTTTCATACAAAAATCTCAGAACATTGCTTTAAAAGTGCAAATTATTAGCAGTCATATCTGTTACTGCTACATAATCGATTATTTTGTAAATTTTCAAAGTATTTTAAATGAGAGATAATTTTGTCAGTACAGCGCATATATAAATGAATTGAACTTAAACTATTATATGACGGGGAATAACGTCTTCCCGAAACCAGTCTGTGACAAACGTCCGCGCGTGCAAGCTCTGGTTTAAAAGAGTAAGGAGCAATAATGTGAACCTCGGCATCAAGAACGAGTTTATACGTTAAATAGAACGAGATTATCTTATACAGGGAGCACGAATCACTGAACTCACCCTTCTGGGCCGTTTGAGTTGCTTTGCTTCAACATTTTCTCCAACACTTTCTTGCCAGCTGATTTGCTTCATGATTTTAGGAACACTTGTGCTACGATATTATTCGTTGAATCTTCTAATTCCGACGTCACGGAAATACAAAGCACGTTTTCTTGTCACAAGTACTACCCAGTTTTGTACGAGATCACTGCTTAGTACTCCATCCAACTTCGTGAAGAGCGACTAGGGAAGACGCTGCTCGGTGGACAGCCAGTGCAGAATTGAACAAGTGCACTCGAGAGCAGTGAACTTGCTTCTGACACCTGTAACTCGCATTCTTCTCTACATATTTGTGCGGCGCGCCTTAAAATACTAGCTGGCAACCCACGTGTGCCAGTACCAATGCGCTGGCAACCGCACCTGACACCTGACGGGTATGGGCGGAGTTTTGTACGTCCCATGATGTGGCTCGGTGTTCATTTGAAACATTTATTTACCACGAGTAATTCAAATTTGATACATTTCCACAATCAAGTAAAAAATGTCAGATAATGAACTGCAATAGACTGTGGAGAGAAACTACCTATGGGACCAAATAAGCAACTAGACTTCCAGGTTTCTCATTGCACCCAGTTCAAAACAGAAATGCATGTTTAAAAATTAAGCTAGAACAGGAGACAGGTAAAATGATATTCGAGTGTACGTCCGCTCTCAATGTTTTCTAATTCTGATGTCAGTGTTCCAAGACAAATTCAATAACGATAAGCTTAGATTGATTTTTTATTAATTTCTATCTGTTAAGAAATTTTTAAAACAATTTGCCCAAGCATTATATGAAATGATATACAGTAAAATCGTTTTAAAGGAGATGGAAGTACGCGCTCTAGGTTTACTTTTCTATATTCATGTTTTTAGGAATGATTGGGTAATGAAATTGTTTATAGTTAGTGCAATATATTTTGATATTCAGTCCATAATACGGAACAATGCATTTTAAGATTGTAAAAATTTTTGAATATAGGCATACATGCTTGTCTTGTGATGAAGGTGCACCCAATTGGATCGTTAACTTCATATTCAGTTTAGAGACACTCTTTACAAGTAGGTTTATGCTGTTAGTTTTTGTCTCTTACCTACTTTTTAGCCGTTCTTGAGGATTTACTACTTTTTACGCATGCGACATTTGCAGCCTTATTTGAATTTATTGGGTGCCTGAATTAACTAGATTACCGCGCTTGCATGAATCCTGATTCTCTATGCGTATTATTGGTCTTAGCAGGAAGTATACTTCGAAACGTTGTAAAAGAATTTCAAGAATTCATACCTTCATGATAGTTCTAACATTTACACCGTGGTCGATTTTAGTGGCGCAATGCTACATGAAGCAGAGAGTATAGTGTTATTTTAACTCAACAATACTTCAGATAGTTTACGTTACGTGAATGGAAATCAATTTGTTATTGTTAATGAATAAATAATTTATTCGGTAACTTCTGCAAAAGCTAGTCATATAGTTCTGTGATAGTGTACCCCAATAATGCTGCCGAGCCCGTGAGGTACGCAGGCACACGCACAGGGGCGGGCCAACGTTTGCTATCTCGAGTCATCGAGCTGGAGGTGGGCGGAGCGAGCGCTCGTTCGTTTACTGCATTTGACAATCATATATATAGGTGGAACAGCACCTGCACCACGTGTTCTTTGGCCGAGGAAATTGATAGCACAAGTTGAAAATAAAATTGCCGCCTTTTTCAGCTGATGAGTTCTCACTCCAGTATTATTTATACTCATCGATGAAAGTGCAATACGTGACTTGGACTGCATCAAATCGAATGATATCTAAATCTTGGTAGCATATTTAAGCGATTAAAATATTATTAATTCTGTTTTCATACATACCTGATATGGAAAGTAAAATTTTAAATGGTACGGTAAATTTGTAATTCATATGACGTACAACCTGAAGATTTCTAGCTTGCATTTAGTCTGACAAAAGCGACGAAAAATGTACCCTTTATGGATTATTTGGTGGTATATATTACTTCACTTATGATTTCCAGAATGACCATTTGGTTATAATCACACGGTATTGCTATGAAATTAACAGTGCATATAAAGGCATATATGCAATTTTAGCTGTTGTTTATTGGTACTTCTAGCAATCTTGAAATAAGTGAATCTTTGGTTGATTGTTATGTGTTCAGCCACGTATTTAAGGCTCAAATTTGTCTCACGGTTCCATTAATATTTTCAGTACACTCTCGCTAACTTTATAATGACGGAGAGTTTTCAGAAAGCACCAGCTTCTAAGCAAGGCTTTGTTTTCTGAAAGAATTTTTCCGTGAGTTTTGTTCATTCAGTACTTCACATAGAAGTGTAAAATTTTACGCAAAAATCTATTTCACAGTATAAATACTCCTGAAAATTCAATTAATAAAAATGGCGTTCTTATATTTTTTGACTGCTCAATTCAAGGAGCGTGTAGTGGTGTGCGATGAGCCTTGGTCTGCGTCACAACTGCTAGCGACTTATGCCCTACTCGTCTTCCATTATTTTGTTTTATTTTGGCTACTTTGTGCAAAATTGTTCAGTAACACAAGCAGGATTCATGCGTTCGGAGAGGTGGGTATGTACTGATCGCTTCGCCATTTACCGTGTACCAAGTGCACCAATCCTGCTTAAGTCTACGGTTCTCGCAGCCATAATTTCACTAGCCAAATTTTGGCGCTTAATTGTTTCAACCTTCAAACCTGTGTTCATTATCGTTCCGGTTGCAGTAACTCAAGATTTACTACTTATCTATTTTCTACTATATATAATAGTTATATATACTGTAGGTGCACATAGTAAGGATAACAATATATGTAGTCACTATAAGCTGATAATCTTGGGTTTTGCGGGCAAAATGCATGACAGTTTATACTGGTGCCTTTACAGGTACTGATATATTCCGAACTGAACAGATATTAACATAATTTCTAAGTTATTGAATGAAATTGATTTTTTCTGCTCCAAATTAACAGGCAACTGATGTATTTATTCGCAATAATTTATGCAAATTTCCATCCACGTTATATTTAACGCCGCTTCAAAGCATATGAGTTAAGATGCACCACACTTTCCGTATCGCATTCACAAAAAACTCAGCTCCCACTGCCCAGTGTAACTTTTTAGTCGGAACGTTTAAATTTATGTATACTTTTTACTCTCAACTATTTTTAACAATTTTTTTAAATATATCGGTGGAGCGGCAAAAAAGTTAGATCGGGTGTGGCTGTCCTGCTGAGCTGTGGATCAAGGGAGAATTAAGTGAGCTTCTTTAATTTCCCTCACACCTTAATCGTAACATAAGTTACACGACTTGGTGTTCAAAACAATCCTCAGCTTATAGCAAAGGAACCACCGTAGTCAGCATGGAGCCAAGGCGGAGCGAACAACCGCTAGTGTAGAAAAAGTTAAGGAACCTCTGACAACTTTGCCGCTTGGTCGACCGGAGAAAATTGACGAGTGCCGACAATTTCCATCTAGGCTCAATAGACAGAATATTTTCATAGTAATTAATTTTCATTCATACGACCACTATTTCCAAGCGCAAACAAATCACAAGAGCTAAGTAGATTCAAATCATACAAGCGGCAGGGAAAAACAATTTGAGAAACTGAGAAACGGACCGCAATAAGACATGCAATGGATTGTAGAAAACGGTCGAGAGCTCAGCAGATAAGGCAAAGGATTCGTGTGAGTGCAGAGCTGAAAAAATTCATTTGCGACGGAGTAAGGCACGTAACGTAGTGTTATTTTAATGGTGTTCGCTGTACAAAGTTTACGAGGAATCAAAAAAATATCTGCACCTAAGTCACGACCGCACGTACCAGGACCTGAGCTCTTGCACTTGATATTCAATATTCTTCGCTTTAGGAGTCGCAATTATAATGAGTTCCAAAACAGCTAAAAATATTGAAGTTTGCTCTAAAATCCTTTTCTATCATTATAGTTCATGTTGATTTTGTCGAAGTCATGTATTGAAAATGCAACCACGTTAAATTATGGGAAAATATTTCTCACAATATAAGATACTATTGAAATTTATAGGTTGAGTTACTATTGCCACTTCATTCCATCCGAATAAATACCTCCAGTACTGAGTGAAATTCTACTGGAAAATCTACTTTCTACCACCCATATCCATAATATCTTGCGACCCATTTTTTTTACTTTTTTAATTTTAAACATAGTGCGAATCCCTGATAACATTTTATCGCATCCTATAGTACCCTTTTTAATTTATCAAAGTATTGATGTAGCGATTGGAGTTACGCCTATTCAGTTTTTTGAGGGCGGACAGGCGACATATCCCAAGTGCATGGACAGTCGCTCTATTGACATTCGCTCTATTGACATTCGCAGCTGAATTTTGCGCAAGTGCAGAGACGCTTGGCCCTTATGCTAAAGCTAGCTAATTTAGTCCATACTTCCTCCTAGCAGCTGGCTGCTACATGCGAGAAGTCTTGCCTATCAGTGCCCTGAGGTGTGACCATTATTAGGAGCAGGATGAGTCAAGAATACCATGCACTCTGTTGCTCCAACACAGTCGACTCATTTTTCGACTTGACTCATTTTAACGAGTCAAGAATAGCATGCACTCCGTTGCTCTAACACAGTCGACTCATTTTTCGGCCTCACTTCCCGCATTTGAACGCTAAGGCAGTTCCTTACGTTGTGGTACGCTGCACGCCGGCGCAGGTACCGCATGGCTCTGTAATTGTTCTAGGATGCCATGAGGTCAACATCCCAGCGCCCGCCCCGGCCGGGCCACTTTCTGCGTAGTTGCTCGTCCATGCCACGATACTTTCACCAGCAGCCGCTCGCCAGCTGCACCGGGTGCACGTCCGGCCCCGCATGTGCACTCTCTGACTAGCACATGTCGTGCACTGGGTGACAGTCCCGCTTTTCTTGCACAGACGCCGACTTTGATGCTGCTTGTGGCTAGGGTATAATGGCCCATTGTTGGGTCACGTAGTAAGAAACGTGTTAAGTGAAATGCAGGAGCTGAAGTAAAAAAGTGTCTCGTGAGACATTGAAGGTCTTCAATCATGGGGGCGGTGATATGAGAGATGAGTCACGTCAGCGCTATCATGCAGCGCTTGCACAAAGTGCTGAGTTTTTCATGAAAATTCGGGCGGAGTTTCAATCATTTGAGCTGATTCATATCTTGTTGATTCACTTTAGTTTATGCTTGGGACACTCTTGTACATTAATGTTTCCGCATTTTGTAGTCACATCTCAATTCTTATTCTGCAAGTCCTAAGTCATTTGTTTTCATCGACTACGGGTAGCACAGTAAATCGTAAACGCCAGTGTGTTTCACAAATACACAATAAGTCGATCTAGACAGTGCACCCTCTAATAAATATCCCAGACTATTTCATAGCTCTCATCTCCAGTTCATTTATGGATATTGTAAACCTGATTTTTCTCATCTGATTTAATTTTTGTTGTTGTAAAAATATCAAAATTCTCTTGAATCATAGTTAGATAAAAAGTCGCCAACATCGACACGGATGAAGTATTGCAACGTGGGCTCGGTGCAAAGTACCTGCTCACTTCAATATACGCGTTAGAAAATAAGTGAAGGTTTTTTATGGGTTTTAATTTGTTTATTACAAAGTATTATTAGTCTAAACGAGTCCTATCTGTGGTATTTTTAGTCTTGTTGTATCCTTCAAAATCTGAACAACAGAGCTCGATCAACGCCACATCTGCCAGATCTGTGACTGCATGCACTACTGTTCTGATCATCTCTGGGTCGTTGGTCAAACCACCAAACTCGACCTCGATTCGCTGAGGCAGGGTTCCCATGGCCCCACAAGAAAA
Organism: Orchestia grillus; assembly: GCA_014899125.1. NCBI lineage: Eukaryota > Metazoa > Arthropoda > Malacostraca > Amphipoda > Talitridae > Orchestia > Orchestia grillus. The sequence goes on from VOMN01044603.1 coordinate 13,493, forward strand.
GTCACATGGTGTGAGGTCCGTACGTACATCTGCGAGGCCATTAAATGGTATATCAACAACTTACAGATTGCAGACCATTTTATTTTTGCTCAATAATTTTTGTACTGGCATCTAAATAGAACACGCCTTATGGCATGGGGAGTTTGATTTTGACACTGGGCATTTACCTCCTAAACAATTCGACGATGGTGCACTAATAAGGTTAAAAGTCCTCTGCAGACTATTTTTGGAGTGGAAAAAATCGATGCCATAATGCATATATGTGTAGGCCGGCCAGCGTTCTGTCAATATACCATGAACAGGTGGCATCCCAGTGGAGCCAGGGTGTGATGACCCTAGCATCTCCAAAGTATTCAAGGTAACGTAAGGTAGACCTTTTTCATGTTCTTAGCCCACAATTTCTTACTATCTTTTATTATATTCGTATTTTTCAATTCAATGTCATTATAATCGACAGGTTTAAACTTTTATTTTTCTGTGAATCCAAAGAAATTTTCATTTTTTATCCATTGCATTTACAGTATCACGCACTTGCTTTTCAATTTATACTTATTCTGACCTCGTTTCAAAATTTTGTTTCCTTTTCCGGACAAAGTTCGCTTGATGTGCTTCTATACCCAAGTTCTCACTAGGCTTTAGACCAAAAGAGACCAAATTATGCACAGCGAATCATGACCAAGACGAGCAGTGAAGCATTTGTATACATACATAATTTGTCAAGCGGTGTGAGGAACTCAACTTTGCCGGACCGCTTTGGTTTTTGTTCGCGCGCGGGAGATAGATGTTGATTGTAATATAGCAGATGTACGACACGATAGACGATGCCTTCCAAATTTCCATACGCCACTGCATTCAATGAGCAAAAGTGGCCGAACTGAGCTGATGCATAATGCAAGCGCCAATCTGCATAATGACCCGAATGATGAAAATAATCCGGCTCAACAGGAGTGCGCCTTCGCGTGTCGTCAAAACAAGGGCACAAAAAAGCTCACTAATTGCGGACGCGCCTCTCTCGCATGGCTGGGCATCGGACGCACGAGCATGTTTTAGGGGTCACTGAGGACATCGTTTTTTCTTCTCTCGTAAGCTTGAAGACTCATAAAAATTGCTAAATAGCTCTGTTGCACGGGTGATCAAGGATATTCCTGTGACAATGTTGTCATTTTTGAATACTTACTCGTATATCAGCCAGTGAGAGTAACTGCTTTGCAATATTCATTGACTTCAATAAAATAAATACAAGTTCATTGACACCACCAATGGATTGAAATAGAGATTTCGTATCCGTAATACGTAGAACACAATTCCAGTAAATTAGACCTTTTTATTTCAATCCCAAATGGGTGCATTTCCATGAAGTACAGGGTGGCGCATAAGTAACGCACCCTTTTAAAAAATTAATNTTATTAATTTTTAAAAGGGTGCGTTTCTTATGCGCCACCCTGTATTAATCGCAGGCAACCACGAGGTAGTTTTGCCACAGTCAACCCAGATTTAGAGCATCTCTGCTGATGTGCTAATGACCAGGAGTTTTTTCCTAGCTCGATGAAGTAGCCGAAATGACAGGGTAGGTTTACGAGTAGAAATCTTTCAATATTCTGGCGTTAGACACCTAATGACAGCCCCGCAGTTAATTGTACTGAGCATCACAAACCTCATACAGAGTGGGCCGTAGGTAAACCCCTATTTCAAAATTATTGTTACTAGTTCCACAATGGGTGCAGAGCGTTTTCAGTGTATCAGTGCCACCATCGTTGGTAAGGGTACCTTCCTTATGGCAAACCCTGTAGAAGACGCCGCTTCATCAGTGTTAAGAGCGAGTTTAAAAGGCCGTGTCAAGATCGCCATGTCTCAGCACGCACTGCTTTGGCAATTGAGGATGGATGTTGTGATAAATTCACCGATATAAACATTTCACGGTATGTGTACAAAGAGCAAATTTTCTTTTTAAAATGTACTTGCTTGGGCTATAATTTTGTATAATCTCATGATTTGATTCTCAGACCAGTGAACATATTATAAGGGTGTTAGGGAAAAGGAGGTACAAAATTTCACACCTACCAGAAAGTGGTAAACTAGTTATTGCCTCCATGAAATTTAACAAAACATTTTTTTTTAGATATACTTGTTTTAATGTTTGCAAGGAAGAAATTTGAAAACAAAATTGCCTACAAATAATTTATGTATACATTTACTTTACAGAAATTGTTCAAAGTTCCCACCACCCACACCGATGCACTTGTGATACCTTAGACTTAGGACTGCTGGATATTGTGGAAAAGGCGTGGCGGCATTTCAAAAATATCACCAGAAGCCGCTGCAATTCTTGCCATGAGCTCTCGCCCCGACTCCACAGGTGTTGAATAAACAAGGCTCCACATCTGTCCCCGAAATCGATGTGCATCGATGTGGGTGGGGGATTTCTAACACAATTTCAGTAAAGTAAATTTATAAATAAATTATTTGTGAGCAATTTTTTTCAAATTTCTTCCCTTCAAACATTAAACAGCTAATAATTCAAAAACTTGAAAGTTTTTCGCAAAGTTTCATAGAGACATAAGTGTCTAGTTTAACATTTACTGGCAGTTGTGATATTTCTGCACTTCATTTTCCCTAACACCTTTTATTCTTAATCCCTTTAATATTCACTATGTACTTCATAATTACAAGCCAAATTCAACCGCTACCATCACAACAAAAGCTTCATTTTTAGTTACCGCTTGAGACCCTACCTAAGCAGAGCTAGCCACAGCCTAAGCACGTCTGCAATTTGGGCTCTGAATTCACCCTAATGTCCCTCATGATTGGCAGGACCCTATATGGGCCCCGCCCCCGCAGTCATCTCCGCATGCTACACACTTGTTCCATATTCTCCTAATGTTTTTGTGGCTCGATGGGCAATCGAGGAGGTCCTTCTATGATCTCCCCAGACTGGGTGTATGCAAGCTCTGCAACTCTTCGTTGAGGAAGTGTACGTGAAATAAATCCATGCATGAAAGTTCGCTGTCGTTCGTGTGGGCGACAAATTTTTAAAATTAAGGATTATTTTTAAAAGAGCTCATCGTGAACTAAAGGTCATTTTAAAATGAGACGTAAGTGACGAATTTGGAGTGTGTAAGATTTTCAGCATCCGATTTCAAACCTCGGGAGCATTTGTGCATTAGAAATATACTAGAGAAACATTTTACGTTCCGTAGTTCATTCAATGTAGTCCCATTCTCGGTAAGTCGACGCAAGCTGTATATCGTCTGCGCGAAAAGTTGATATTGGAAAATTTAACGAAGGTTCGCGGGAACCTACACCTACACCTACAAAACCTACAAGACCTACATATAGGTCTTTACCTATAGGTGTGATTTTGGTCCTTCTATACCAACAATAAATTTTAAACGATTCTCTTCTCTCCAACGGTAACTGCTTTTGGTGCAGTTACACAACATTTGCAAGTCTCTTTTGAATAATGACTACAAAGTCTGAGTACTTCAACATTTTAGATTGAACGCTCATGTTAAGTAACGCTAATATTAAAAAGAGCTGACTCGCAGTAATTCCAAAAATTTTCGATCTTATATTTAAGCACATTTTTTGATGATTTCGTTTGATTCCAATCAAATCTTGCACTCCAAAACCCAGCTTTACATCAAGCTTCTCGACTGTTTCCAGCTTGCACGATTCCAGAAAATACTGGGTGCATCTCCCTCTAATCAATTTGAAGGAGCGAGCTCCTCAATCGGATGGGAATAAAAACTCCGGCCTCAGGAGGGGCGGGGCTGACAGGGCCATCCTGCTGTGCCTCCGTAATGAGCACGTGCTGAGCTATGCGCCGTGGGTCGCGGGCCACCTGGTGACGGTGTGTGTGTGGGGTGATGGTGTGTGTGGTGACGGCGTGTGTGTGTGGTGACGGTGTATATGTGGTGCTGGTGTGCGTGTGTGTGGTGCTGATGTGTGTGTCCTGACAGCTGGCTCAAATGGTGCGGTGGAATACTTGATACTGTATCTCAACCACCTGAGATTTGTCGTCTTAATCTACCGACCTCCCGCGTGTGAAATGCGAAACTTCGAACCTGTGATGTTCCGCATTAAGGACAAAATAGAGCAGTTAAGAACCCCCCTACGGACTCTCATTATGTTGGGGAACTATAATTTCCCTTCAATATGTTGGACTACAGGAGCAATGTAAAGGGGTTCCACTGAGTCCAGACTTTATGCTGCTTCCCTCCTCTTCTTTATGGAAAACTTCGCGATGG
>VOMN01044604.1:0-14777 GCA_014899125.1 Orchestia grillus
ATCGAAAAGGAGTGATTCTGCACCATGACAATGCCAGACCCTACACTTAAAGAGCAACCAAAAATCTTGTTGAAGAATTTGGTTGGGGAAGTCATGCATCACCCACTGTATTTTCCCAATCTTGCTTCATCTTTTCAGGAGCTTACAGAATCATTTGATGGGGCAAAGGCTCACTTCAAAAGAAGAGGTCGAAATGAAGCTAGTTTCTTTCTTTTAGTCCAAACTGACTAATCAGAAAGCTTATGGCAAGATGGAAAGATGTAATTAATGAAAAAGATGACTATGTTGGAGACTGAATAATGATATTTTTGACACGTTTTTCACTTTATTTCAAATTAAAAAAATGGGCAGAACTTCTGTTACAAACTGATATATTGTGTGATCAAAACTTAATTTTATGAAATAATTGAAAAGACGGCAATAATTTTTTTCATAAAATTCTTTATAAACTGAATTTGATTGACAGGTATTATCATTCATCAGCAAGTTACCTTTGCTGAATTTGTTTTTTTGTGTTAATTCATTCTAAAAATATCTAATACCAAACTCCTAGAACAACTGATTTTCATTGTAATGAATATTTATTTGTAAATGTGTTTCTCATTGGAGTCCCGTATCTTTATTGGCTAGTGCAAAATTATCATTATTGGTGAAGAGTTAATTGAAATACACAACTGTGTGAAAATTTCTAGAGAATTTATATGTGTGCACATGTTGAAGTTTAGCATGTCAGCTCCAGGGCCAGCAGCAGCGTGGGATTGTGAGCAAGGCTCTGAGGGAGCCTGGCTACTCCCGCCCAGCTCCGTTCCCCTACAAGGAAAAGAAGTACAACATCTGGCGGGCCATTTTTGATGACACCACTCAACGATTTGATGAGAATTCCAAGATTGTGGTTATTGATGGACCACCAACTGGAAACAAGACCAAGTTTGGAAAAGTAGGTTCAGTTATTTTGTATGGTACTATAATTTATTTTGATGGTGAGTTTGAATATTGAAAAATATAAGTGCTTCCATATTTCTCCATGAGGAGGGTCCTAGAGAGAATTATTTTTCAGTATTTTTTGAAGGACTTGATACTTCATAGTCAGCAAATGGGCTCCTGAGCTTTCTTTAATGAGCTTGTCCTTGTCCTTGTTCATGTATGCACACTGAAGGATTAGTTTTTGTGAAGCCTAATCTAACTTCAGATTACCCTCAATTTCTCTAAAATGTGTGTTAATTTATGATTGGTTGAATATTAAATTTATTCAAGAGTAGTAGTAACAGTTGCAAATATAATTTCTGGAATTTACTGCTCTGAAAGGGATATTTTCGCAAGTTGTGTTCCTAATACCAAAATCTCAGCTGAGGGCTGAATCCATCTGCATGTTTTCTTTTTTCTATAGGATTTTTTTTAATTGTCTATTTTATGTATAGCTCTTCATCCTGTATCATATGAATATTGAATCTTCTTTAGATTTTGCAGTGTAATCGGTCACAAAATGGTTGCATTTCAGTGAAGGTCTCACACAAGGTCTTACATGTTTGGTCTTACAGCAAATAGCAGAGGAGCTCGACATGCACTACATGCCAGCACCGAACATGGATGCGATTTACGTCAATGAGTACGGCTTTGACAGACGGACCCTCAACAAGGAGGTACCTCCTATTTTCCGAAGTGTTGACATTGAAGACTTCCTCCGCAAGCCTCAAGACAGTCGCACTACAATCCTCCAATTTTATCTGATGCACATTCGCTTTGCGCAATATCAGGAAGCCCTCTGCCACCTGCTCAACACTGGTAACTCCTTCTTGTGTATTGTGGCTATTTTTATCTGTCTTTTAGTAATTAGTTCATCAGCTGTGTGGGGATAAAGTACAGCTTGGTGTAGGAGTTTTGCATATCGATTTTGGGTTTTGATGTTGCAAATAGATGAGTAGAGAGGGTTACAAATCCATGTTGAGCTTACCGGTTGAGATAAAGGATGCACATTATGTACTATTTTTTGTATTCTTTTGGTGAAATATTTTTCTCTCTGAATTTTTATGATGCATTATTATTAATTATGATGGAATAAATATTCTGAAATGTCCAACTAGGTACAGTGTAACATTAGTTTTTGCAATTGATTTTCTTGAAACTGTTGAATCAAAACATATTTTTTTGAAACCAAAGTAAAGTTTTAAATTAAAAATAACATAAGTCCATTTAATTCGAACCAATTTTTTGTGGAAATACTGGTTTTCAAAAACAGAATTGTACAAAAAAAAGGGCATATATAAACCATAGTTTGTCAATGACTAGTTTAGAATTCAGCATTTATTTCCCCCATTTTCCAGTTGTGAATTTGGTCGTGTTGTGGTGGAAAAATGAAATAAAACTTGCTGTATCGGGGTGAAGCACTGGATCTTGGTATGAGTTACCAAGCACTTTTCATGGAGATTTAAATATTTTTTTTTTTTTGCAGGAGTTGAACAATCAAGTACCTTCTTGCTCAAATGAATGTTATTTTCCAAATTTATGTGCATAAAGCCTGATCATAGTAATGCTCTCAATTTGTAGAGCCTAGTTACTTGGGATGTATAGAACTGTCTGGATTTTCGACATAAGTGTGCAATGGTCTTTTCATTTGGTTAGTAGTGTGACTAATATCAACAAAATAAGACATAGTGGTCCTAGTCTTCTTAGTTTCATGCTAATTTTAAAAGGGTATTACAGTTACTCCGACCTCCTCACTTTGACTGAGAGGTTGACTGGCATTAGTAGTGATGGATGTGCTTTGAGGGTCAAGCTGCTTTTTGGGATTCATATTGTGAGAACATTTTTGCATGACTAGTTTCACAAGTATAACCTATTTTTTTGCTGCAATCTGCTAACTGTTCACAAGTATTGAACTCTCTTGAATAATGATGGAAACTGTTTCTGTTCACAATATTAACCCAATTTCTTGCCGAATTTGTCATCATGACTGTCGTTGAAACAGTCTGAGAAATTAAGTTCTTTATTTATTAGTAGGCCCATTTTTGTTGATGTGAAGAGTGAGTGCTAATGTGTGGCGTGCAGGTCAGGGCGTGGTGATGCACCGTTCCATCTACAGCGATCCTGTCTTCATGAGGACGTTGGTGGACGCAGGTTTCTGTAACGACAACGGTGAGAGCAAAACATCTTCTGCTTTGTGGCACGATGCTTGTCTTGAGCAGCGCATTTGTGGCCTGTGTTTGGGGTGGGAGAAGGCCTACCTGAGTCGGTAGCCCTTGATGCCCTGGTGTGACTTTCAAGTTTCGAATAGAAACATTGCTTCAATGGGCTTTAACCTATTTCATCCTGGGGAAAATGGAAGTTTATCTTAATGTTCTAATATTCTCGGAGAAAATTGTTGATTATATTCTGAGTTTTGTGTCTAATGCTTGTATTATCAAACATTGTTTTTAAAACGAGTTATGCCACATTTTCCAATGTTACTGAAGAGTAACAGTAGGACTCCTACCTTGCATCAGTGTTGCGATAATGCAACGGTGGGGAAAAATAGGTTACATCCACTTTTTCATATCTTGGAACGAATTTGATGTGTGAAACACATATTAGAGTTTGAACTGAAACCTGTTTTGTTTGTGTCACTCCTGTTGCTCGGCAGTTGCAGATGAAATATTGTCGACTTGCAAATGAATACTGTTGAAATTTGATTGAGTGCTTAAAGGTTTAATGAATGAAGCTTGTAGGTGTATGCTTGTGAATCAAATTGATGGTGCAATGGTTAATAAACGAAGCTTTTTGGTGCATTTCTGAATGGAATTTAAGGTATAATGGGTTAATAAACAATGCTTGTTGGTGTATGTGTGTGATTGAAACTGAAGGCATATTGAGTTAATAAATTAAGCTTGTAGGTGTATGTGTATGTGTGAATAAAATTAAGTAAGGGTGTACAGGGCTAATGAATGAAGCCAGTAGGTGTATGTATGTAAGTACACTAACTGTAGTTCAATCTGTGGGTGTTGCTTCTAGGGTGAGGTTGAGTGTCATGCTCTTAGGCTCTCAAAAGTTAATTGTACAAAAATACAGCTCTAATTCTATCGAAATGTTCGTTTAATAGGTTGTATTATTTTGTTGTTGTTTTGGAAACAAGGCGTTGCCCTAGTACCCCCTAGGTAACTATGTGGATGCTTCATAGTGTATGCTCTTTCTTCCAAAAAAGGGCTGCTACCATTATTAAAGGACATAGACTAAAAAGTCTATATTTCTTGAGTTATTCACCGCTGTAGATCGAGTCAGACTACCCGATGAAATTGGGAGCAATTTTTTTTTAATTGTGCATCTGAGAAGAAGCAATAAAATTTGAATTTATATGGTTACCAATTAAGTAATTGTCATTCTACTGGTAGTAATACTGGCTGCTTTTAAAGCTACATGCAGCTGTAGCTGCTATATGCTTATTCGTGTACACAAACCTCGACTTACGAACACCCCTCCACTTATGAAGAACTTGCCGTACAAGAAAAATTGTCAGGAAATTTGTTTCCGCGTATGAGTTCATTTCGAAATACTATTAAAAATCGGCTCGATTTTTACTTGGAAGCAAATTTTGTGACAAATTTTTGTGCTTATGACAAGTTTAATGTGCATTTTGGAAGTCGAGGCTCCACTGTATTTTGTATTCCTGAAGTGATGCAGACGTTGGGTTTCAGCTCTGAAGTACTACGTGGAGTGCCTGGAGCAGGGGATGTGGGAGTTCATCAGGCCACACCTGGTCATCTACCTGGACATCCCGGTGGACAAGATCATTGCTAACGTCAAGGCTCGCAACAACCCTGAGGAAGTCAACTCCAAGTTCTTCACTCCTGATGTGCTGACCAGCCTCGAGAAGCACTACAAGGAGCACCTCAAGACCATTGGGTTTGTGGCGTGGGACTAGCTAGAGACCTCTAGAGTAGAGGGACGTGCTTAACGAGCCCTCGATTTTCTAAGGCTTTCATTCTCAAAAGCTCTACTTTGGGAAATTCTTATTCTCAAAAGCTCTAATTTGGGAAATCCTAATTATCAACAGGTCTAATTTGTGGAATCGTAATTCTCAAAGCTCTGATAGTGAAATTCTGATTTACGAAAATTTAAAGCTCTAGATCACAAAAGTTATTATTTATGAAAACTCTAAATCGGAAAAGCTTCAATTTCTAAAAACTTTAATTTATGAAAGTTCTCAAGTCAAGAAATTTCTAAATGTATCTCAGACTTATCATCCGTAACAAGAAAATTCCTGTTTCATTACCAAGTGATCAGTCTCATTGGGCAGAAATACACGTACACACGCTCCTTGGTCTTTCATTGATTGTGTGCTCGACAGAACTTCATAGTCTTCAAGTAATGCAGTTAAATGAGCCAATAACCCCAAGCTTTGGTGGGCAGTCACGAGTGCGTGATTAAATTTCGAGCATCACATGCAAGGAAAGGAAGCCACTGCAGCACCACGAGTGTTTGAGGGTTAGGTTCCGTGTGGGAAAGGGGTGTGATGGCTGGTCTGTAGAGAGAGCTGCTGATGTGTCAGGAGTGTTGTCTTAACGTAGTTTTGTGTTGAGCTCCTTTATTTTCACCTCCTCTTTTCTTTTGCATCGTAAGAGCGATAGGTTGATCTATCTTATGTTTGTATTTTCTTCTTGTTTAATTTTATTATTCAAGTTTTACCTATTGTGAATTATGGTTTTACCTATTCTTGCTTTACACTACTTCTTTTACTGAAATTTACACGTTCGGCTTCAAACTTGAGACTACGTTTTGACTTGTTGTGGGTGTCACAATATTTCTGAAGGCACGTCTCTTACTATGGAGATAAAACCTGTGCTTTTGTACTTCAAATTCACTTACATTGAGTATCCTTCATGAGGGAAATACTGTACTTTTATTTCACTTCATCATGAGCAAGTTTGCTTTCAATCATTCTCGTCTCAATAATTTTCAAATATTTCTCGTTGATTTTGAGTGCTTTCTCACTGAACAGAGAGCACGCGGAGCTGCTGGTGTACGACTGGTCCGAGGAAGGAGATGCGGAGGTTGTGGTTGAGGACATCTGCCGCATCAACTTCGACAAGTACACCAAGTACGACGAGAAGCTCTCCGACTGGAACTTCTTTGACGAGTGGGAGTGGAAGTCCAAGCGCATCATGTGAGCATAACTTGAGGCCATGGGGAATCTTAGTTTTCATCAACTTACTGAATGCTGCCATATTTATTTGTTGCATAATATCCACGACTTACGGAGTGAAGCTACTTTAGTTCCGCTGCACTAGCAAATTGATGTCACCATAACCACCATCACTGCTACTACTTTTTGTTGTGTAGTATCAGTGTTCATGCATTATCTTTGTTGCGTCGTTACATTGTCAACTCATCACTTAAAAAAGTTATTGCTTTGGTTAGTAATATGTGGTAACGATTTTCATTGTCTCGGCATGCAACTTTAGTTTTCTGTTACTTGCTTGTGGGATATTCTTATGAATGTATAAGCCTTCTGCGTGCTTGTATACACTTGAATGGTATACTTGAGCCTACTGCCTATGTAGGTCTGTGTATTAGATCCTCTAAATTGAAACCCTCAGCTCATAATACCCCAAAAACGTCAAGGAAGGTTTTTGAAGTGGGAAGTTTTTTTCATCGGATGATGAAACAGATACTCCGAGTTTAGTTGGGGCTATGCGAGGCCTCCGAGATGTAATATATCTGAAAGCAATATGCGTGTTAGCACTTTCCCCTCAAATCATGAGTGTGTGGGGCCTCTCGAAGGTCTTGCTTTACGAAACAAGTGTGTCCAAGTAGCGCTACTTGCGACTAGGATATTTCAGTGTTGCAGTTTCTGCCTTCTGAGCTGAGCCAAACCCCTGTACGCGCCAGTTAGACCCCGGCAGCAACACGCGCTCGACTGCTTGTTGACTGAGGGACCAATGTTCATTTCAATATTGCACTGGGAGCGTTCAGAGTCGATGATCTTCCGTTGAAATATGTAGGTCTTTTAATAAGGTTGTGTCGACACAATTAGTTAGTGCCACTTAACAAAAATACAGGGTGTTCATAAAGTGTCTTCACAGTTTTTAGCTACAATTGCACTTGTCATGGATAAGATGTACCAATTTGACTTGTTATATTGTACACAGTGGTTATCGAAGTTGGTTTTTACCTTATTTAACACGCCTCCATATGGGCTCCATTAGTCGCACGAATCACCTCAAAATGGCATTCTATTTCTTGCCATATTCTTTGTAGTCCAGCTTCGTCAATGGTTACAGTCGTATCTGTTATCATTTCCTTCAGTCCAGTAATGTCCCGCACCTTTGTTCGATACACGATATCGTTGACACAGCCTCACAGAAAGAGATCCAGAGGACTGATGTCTGGTGAACGTGGGGGCCACGGAATTGGTCCTCCTTTTCCGAGCCATTTCTCAGGGGTTCCTTCATAAAGATGCCTCTTCAATCAACCTGAAACACAAAAAATGCGAAGTGATGAAAAACTTTGATAACCCCGTATTTCAAGATTTGAAAAGAGACTTCATGAACACTCCGTACCTTTGCGTCTTACATCGATGAAAGTCTTAGGTGTCCTTGCTGCAGATGATAAGGTAAAGCTTGTCGCAGGTTCAGCGAGTACGCCGAGAAGATGTTACTCTGGCTCGACGTGCCCAAGCTGGTGGTGCCTGAGCTCATCGCCACGGGCGAGGAGTTGCTTCTTTTCAACAACATCATGGATAAAGTGAGTGCACCGAGCCTGCATAGCGGGACCGAGCGTCTGTAGCTAACTTTTTGTTGTGGGTAGTTATTGTATTCTGAGCCAACTTTTTGTTGTGGGTAGTCAATGTATTCAGATCTAACATTTAGAGTAGATACTCATTGTATTCAGAGCGATCACTTCAGTGTAGGCATTCATTGAGGAGGTACATCGTCTTCAACGTCTAGGATGATATCGCCACCAGTGCCTCTAGCTTTACGGATGGCTAGACAGTGTGAGAAGATGACGTACAAAGTTTAGGGTTGAGATGCTGGTGGTGATGAAGGGCACTTGTATAATAGTTAAGTATATTTATGTATATGATATATATATTAGATATATATAGTACTACATAGTATAATAGTAGTATATATTGTATACAATACGATAACTGTTAGTAATACGATTCTTTTCAGTTTATATTTTATTCGTATTCGGCTTCGTCTGCACACTAGTTTTCCGCATTTACTTTTAGGTAGCGTTTTGGCCGAGCAGTCAGGACACGCAGTGGTCTAACGATGCGTTGATAGGGGAATGAAACTCGCTTTTAATCATGCATCATAAATTGATTTAATAAAGTAAATATGAGTCGAGTGGAACATGTAACGCAGAGGACAGCTAAGTTCCACTGAATGAGTAACAGCCTAGTCGTTCCGATGAGCTTCGCATTAACCAGAGAACAAACGAGCTGGAACATTAGAATCCGTGACTCAACAAATCCGCGCCCTTTCGCGTTCTGCGGACTTGCAGAATAAATATACAGCCACTGATTTTAGGATTGTCAAGGAACACGAAGGAAAACAGACCCGATAAAGTTCGTCAGCGAATGTCAAGGAATAACTCGACACCCGTAGTAGTTGTCCAGTTCTGTATGAACTTGGCCAATGGTAAGTAATGCAAGATGACCCAGGCAGAGCGCTCTTCACGAGCTAACGAACAACCAGCTTCTGATGAGTTAGAGGATTGACCGTCCGCTCAGTGAGTTGCTTGGGGCGAGTTAATCGCAATATTTAATAACGGACAAATTAAACGCTGTATTAATTGAGGTTAATTTAATTACAACTAAGTACCTCGTTTGATCAAGTGTTTAACTTCAAGCAAGTTCTAGCTTTCGTACTTACTACAAGTCCCTGACAAAGCTCAATAGTCTCAGCCTAACGCCCCACGTTTAATGGCTATCCAGACTCTAATCTCTGTCCCTCTCACACTGACTCTGCTTTCTGCCATTGCCCCATTTACTCCCTAGTTTATGCAACTATACCAAGCATTTTGTCGCACATCGTAGCGCGTTTTCACGGCCTACAGTTCGGTACGTGGCATTTGCTTATTAGTGCCGTCTCAATATTCTACACTTTGGAATTTTCCTCGTTAGTCCGAGCTAGAGATGTATAACGTTCCTACACTTGCACTCCACACTCGACGTTGCTTAATTAACTTTGCATGGGCTCGCCACAAGAATGCAGTTACCCTTTGGTCGGCGCTTGTAGTCACCGCTTACGTTTGGAATGCGCAAAACGTCTCACGTACCATCTCTCATACCGTCTCACAGGCGTTGGAAATAGTTAGCTTAGAATATTGGCTGCTACAAACATGTCTGATGTCTACATATATACATAAATAAATGTCCAATTCGTAGTTCATATAATATACACATACTGCTACACTACTATATGTAGGGGTCAGTATAACGTTTTTTCCACGAGGCTTATTGGAATTTTTGTTTTACCACCTGGCGAACACCAGGATAAACTTGATGACTTTTCTTTTGCTCTATTTAGTTTTCATTTCTTACGGTCTTAATTGAGGGGAAGCAATTTGACGAGGTCAGCATTTTCTGTCTGTTGTAGGCCTTGCGATCCTTTAAACGCTAGCTCTGGTCCTGTTGTAGGCCTTGTGATCCTTTAAACGCTATATCTAGTCCTGTTGTAGGCCTTGTGATACTTTAAGCGATATATCTAGTCCTGTTGTAGGCCTTGTGATCCTTCTATCGCTATATCTAGTCCTGTTGTAGGCCTTGTGGATACTTTGGGCGCTATTTCTAGTCCTGTTGTAGGCCTTGTGATACTTTAAGCGCTATATCTAGTCCTGTTGTAGACCTTGTGATCCTTCTATCGCTATATCTAGTCCTGTTGTAGGCCTTGTGATACTTAAGCGCTATATCTAGTCCTGTTGTAGGCCTTGTGATACTTTAAGCGCTATATCTAGTCCTATTGTAGGCCTTGTGATTCTTTAAAAGCTCTTGCTCAGGTTCTTTTGTAGAACAATGTCTGCTGTTATTTGGGCACTTGTGGAAACTTTTTTTCAAGGTTTTTGATGAGACTTGAAAATTACTTGGTATGCTTGCACTTTACTGTTTATCTTTCTTCTCCATTGCAGGGGATTAAAATTTTGATATACAGTAGGAAAGAATACCTGAACAAATTCGCTTTCTATTGATGGTGTTGCTTAGGAATATTAGGCTTCTCAGTTCGTTCTTTTGTTGAATCAAGGTGATAACTGAAGACTGTCTCCTCTAACCCTTTACTGCCTCTCTGACCTAATTCAGGACACTCAGTATAAATACTTCTATTTAGTGAATGTGCTCGCCCGTAGAAAAACGGAGCCTCGCAAATGAAGGGACTGTCTTACAGTTTCTGCTTGTTTTACGCCCAATTCAGCATTATTGTTCTCTCGAGAGAAAATATACGTAACATTAATAACTTCAGTCAATGTTAAATTAGTTACGGCAGTGAAGGGTTGAGGACGCCTGACTACCTTAGCATTTGCGGAGCAGCGCCAGCCTGGCTGGACAGTGTTGGAACTGCCAGGCGAGTTTGACGCTGCCTTCAGTTGTCAGTGTGCAGGTCTCACTGTTAACACCTGTGTACAGAGTGTGTGTCATGTTGAACTGATGGCGATTTTTGTAATTTTCCAGAGCCCTGGCAACAAGTACGGCTACGGTTTCAACAAAAACATGGGCGACAAGATCCTCTTCAAGGTTTAATTTTAAACTTTGTGGGGTATACAGATGATGTTTGGTTTTGATATTAGATGTATTGCGAGAATTGAGTCCTATTTGACTCATTTGTTTGTTATAGTATAATATCTCCAGAATATTTTACTTTTGAAGATGAGTGGGCAAAAAGTACATTGCGCAAGTGGGAAGTTTCGCTGCACGCATTTGGAGCATTCTATTACCGTCCCTGCTTGCCGAGGACGAAGATGGGTGTAGCTGGGTGTACCGGTGTGCAGTCTAGAATGACAACAACACCACCACCACCACCACGGTGTCCTACGTCATTTAGTGTGGTGAGACAACCTCAACCGTGGTAAACTACAGGCTTGGGGATTGAGCTGCCCTACCTCAGCATCATCACGTTAATAATTCTTCCTGTTGTGTTCAGTAAACTGAACCCTTCCGTCTGGGTTAAAGTGAGTTAAATTTCCCTCGAATAAGTTGCTTTATTTAATTATATAATAATATTTTTTAACAGTGCTTATATGTTGCCTGTTACCAAGAACCTGACTTCTTGGAAGACAGGTCTGCTCTTCAATTGGTATGTGAAACTGAAGATGAAAATGTACATAGAACTTTTTGGTGTCGATTATTTTCCTTTAATTTACGTAGTTATATGTTGAGAGTGTGACTTTTTCTGTACATCTTAGCCTCTTGAATGTAATGCCCTGCCATCTGCAAGTTGGCCAACAGTGCGGCTTGAATCGCTTTAAATGTTCAACTCGATCGTCTGTTTTTATTTTACTTCCAGTAGTTCAAATTTGACAAATTCGCTATCTCGCTCTACGAAAAACGGATATTTTTTAATTCTAAGACGCAAAATTATCCACCATTTGCTAAATCATACTGAAACTTGAATGGGATGCAAGCGTTGTTACGGGAAGTGACAAGTTCAGGGCAGAGTTTTGGTACAAGTTTACAAGTACGTATCCAGGTAGTTCAGATCCTTAAACCTACGCATACTCTTAGTAAGCTGTGTAGATCCTTTCTTGTGCAGTAGTTAAGTATCGTTTTGATTAGTTACTACAAGAGTCTGGTTTAAGATGGAGAAGTTCTCGTTTAATAGCTTTTTCTGTCTAATCTGAGTTGGATAGAGCTGCTCCACTACTTCAATATTCAAAAATTTCATCAAGTTCCTTCATCACAAAATTCAAGGAAGTTGAGGCCGTTTAGGCTTATTGTGATAGACATTCTTCATTACCGGATTATCAAAGCAATACCCCTCAGAAACCATAGGATGGGTAATACGGTTAGGTTAGTTGGTCTATTCTATGCAATGGGGACTGTCAATCCCAGGGCGTACAGTTTGGGTACCTCAGCTATAGATGGGTCGTCGGAACTTCACTTTTCTTGTTTAAATTTTCACACCTTTACTCTTTCTTCTTGGTCTTTTGTTCTCTTCATTCTTAACTTGCTGTTTCTAGTCGCAGGGGATCCTGTGTAGCAAGACGTTTTGTGCACAGATTCCCGTTTTCCGCCTACCATAATAAAGAGTTGATAGAGTGCTTTCCTCTTTTATCACTGATGTTTCATCATTCAAAATGAACATGTGAACGCAATTACTTACCAATTTGTCAGAACGTTAATGTTTTATTTTAGATGCTGCTACACATACCGTGTACGAGACGAAATTTAAAATAGTCAAAAATATTTCTCATGTGTCGGGACTATAAAAGCCGGCCTCCTTGCTCTTCACTGGCCCATTTGTTTGCGTCAACGGTGCTTCTCAGGGGACATGGGGTAGGCCGTAGGCAAGAGCGTTAGCTTAGGTTTGTCTATCTTATGCCATGGGGACTGGTAACCTCGGTGGGAAATCGTTAAGTTACATCAGCTTTAGCTAGGCCGTCGGGACTTTATCTCTCATGCCCATTATACTTTTTTCTATGCACTTTCTTACTATTTTCTTTGATTATTTTTCATCTTTTCTTCCCCATCCTTTTCAACTTGTTTCTATGCGCCGGGAATCTTGTGTGTGAACACACCTGGGCATATATTTCACGTTGTCCTCACTAAATGGTCCATTCTTTTCGCTCTTTTTGGACCTCATTTCATGTGGGGAGGGCTTACTAATAATCTTGATCTGTTTTTTCAAGCCTGCATAAATAAAATCGTGATGTTGAATCCTTTTCATGAATACCCAAGGAGAGGTAAGTACTTCCTTTGAATGGCGGTACCTTTATGCGTGTCAAGTCTATGCCCGCGGTGGTTTAGGACTCCACATAACGCAAGTCATTTCAGTGGTAAAGTTCTCTATTTCTTTGAGTGTATAAAATTGTCAGTTCAATCTCGCAACTTAGCAAGAAAAAACGTGAACATTTTTTGCATCTCTTGGGAAATGAACGGAAACGCTGTTCTAACCTTTGTTTAGACGTTTTACGCGACAATCGGATTGCTTGAATCACTCTTATTACTTAAAAGACCGAGTGGGGCTTTCGAATCACTCAGGTTTCTTGCGTAAATCCATATTAGATGTGTCCGTGTAACGACATCAATTTACGCGCGAGAGATGAGTGACGTTCAGATCGCGCGTGACGTTATCTAGGTACAAACTTTGTCTTGAAACTAATAACGATAGTTAACACGTTGACTCCGATTCTCCACACAGGTAAAATTACATNCGTGTACCATATATGACCCACTTCGGAGTCAACGTGTTAAGCTTATACGGCAATTGGTACTTATGTTTACACATGTAGGTGTTCTAGCAAACATATAATCCTCCTAAATGTGGATAAATATTGTGACGAGGGTTTGCTATGTGTTACCCTATTGGTACCTGGTATGTTTGGAAAAAAGCGAATGCACGCTAAATTTTGTCAAGTTTTCATGAACGCTTTTGGGTCACTTTGAAAGTTCTTAACGATGTCAAATTAGGTATTAATATAGAGCACAGCTTGGTTGTTTTTATTTGCCTCTGCAATAGCTCCATGAAACAAGGTCAGGATGGAGGAGGCAGGTGGGGACGGGGAGTTTGGAGGTGGGTGAAGGGTGGAATAGAGAAGAAGGCGATAACCTCATGAGGGCACACCCACAGATCCAGCGGGGCGAGCTTGGTTGGGTTGGAGGAGTGGTCTTCGGGCAGGTCTGGTTGCCCTCCAATGCGTGCCAAGTACGAGCGCAGGGGCGCACAGGGACCTGACCTAAGCTGGGAGAGAGTGCACCGCGCTGCCCGACCAGTTGTATTTAATTGCTGAAGAGAGGAGGGAATGAGAGAAATCTGTTAGGGGCGGTGGTGTGGAGGGAGGAGAAGGATGGTCGATCTGAGTCAGGGGGAGGGCACCGCCCACCAGAAGGTACGCAGCAGAGAGGAGAAAGCGGGATTGCAATGTATGCTTCATACTCCTGGGTCCTACTGTCTACGTGACGACGGGAAAGCTGGGGTGATGACGAAAGGAACTGAAAGCAGAGGACAGAGAGGCTGTCTGCCACGGGGAGGATCTCTGCCTTGCTGTGAAGGTGAAAGGCAGAGGCCATCTTGTGGGACGCCGTGGCTATGCGGAGGGTGGAGTTCTAGATGGACTAAAGCTTGGCGCTACTGAGGGATATCAGTTGGGAAGCAGATGGAAGCTCCGTAAGTGATGAGGGATTTGCATTTTATGAGGAGGGCTACCTTCTGCCAGCCCCAGAAGGAGCCTGCGAGGGATTTGAGAGTGTTGAGGCGAGGGCGGGCTCGTTCACATGTGGCGTTGATGCCAGGTTTGAAAGTGAGATAGGGGTCAAAGTTGACTTCTAAAATTTTGGGGGTTCGACTGGGTGGTAAGTCGGACCCCTTCCTGATGATGTAAGGGTCATTACCAGATGGGTGTCGGAGGTAAAAAAGATGGAGTGTGGTTTGGCAATTGAGACAGCGAGGGCCTTCCGATGATCCCATGACGTTACTTCTGCGGAGTGAGAGGAAAGGGGTGACGTTGGGGATTTTCAGAGCAGTTGGAGACGTGAATTGAAGAGAGTAGGGGAGATGACGGAGCCCTGAGGGACCCCGGCATTAACAGGAAGGAAAGAGGAGAAGGAGAGATTGTACAAGCATCTGCCTGTCCTGCGTTTTAGATAGGAG
>VOMN01044605.1:0-11553 GCA_014899125.1 Orchestia grillus
TATCACATTTGCTACGGTGCGACAGTTTAGGCCCAGAAAAATTGCATCGTCACGGGAGACGTGTTTAACCTAGAAATTACTTTATATAGCGAGTTGAGAATTTCCATTCTTTCATTGTATCATCATTCAAGAGTTTTATTAAAAGTTGGCATTTCCTCCTCAAAGCCATTTGTTAGTAGCTGTGTTCTGTGCGAGGAGCACAATATTCCTGTGATGGTTAAAAATACAATTTATTTTCTTATATCTATCGTAATTTCCATCTTCAGTTTGTCTGATTGGAAGCAGCACGTCGGCTCCACCTAAGGACTTCTCGCCAGTGGCGATGGCGAGGAGGGAGACCCGCGGAGGGAAAGTGGCGAAGGAATTTCCTTCAATTTATTCGATTTCAATTGTAAACCTCTTGCTATCGATGAGAGAAGAGGGGACTTCGTGATAGTGTTAGCCTTTTTTGTTGGAGTGAACCATCACACTGTAGCGCTGATGCAAGAATTTTGTCGCTGTTAGACCAGTCAGGTCGTAGGGTAAATTTAGAGCTCATTAATGAGCTGAAAGTATTATATTGTATTGTTTCACTTAAAAATTAATGTCTAGTAAATTGCAGATCAATTAAAACTCACAAAACAAGAGGTGGGATAAACTTACAAGATCCAACTTATTTTGTATGTTGCGTTTCATGCGAGTGTAGGGGAAGCATTCAAACAAGTTTCGTAGACAGGGTTTATTACTCTTATATACTCTTTTTCTGTCGCTCATTTGCTGTCGCTGGAGTTTGCCAGGTTCAGCTCTCAGTAACTCTTGCGCGTACAAAACACTCTGCTATTATTCTCTATTACTGCAGTGTATGACAACACGACGCCACGACAACTACAACATCAGAAGTATCGTCTCACAGATGACCTAAATGACGGACTTACGAAAGTAGTGCTTCAAAATACACACTGTTCAGCATTACGACGAAGAATCTTTCGCTTAACTCGGTATAGTTGCCCCCCGCATGGAACGCTAGGTCAGTTCCAGCAAGCAACCACTCTACAGTCGTCCCCCGCATGGAGCGATATCAACTAAAGCGAGCATCAAATAGCACGAAAAATATTTGTGTCGGGAGAAGCAAATCGAGCGTGTTACAAGAAGCA
Source organism: Orchestia grillus (assembly GCA_014899125.1). NCBI lineage: Eukaryota > Metazoa > Arthropoda > Malacostraca > Amphipoda > Talitridae > Orchestia > Orchestia grillus. Next base: position 1,134 of record VOMN01044605.1, read on the forward strand.
AATAAAGAGCGATTGTTTCTGAAATCGATCTAGCTCTCTAAGCGAGGGATGAATGTAACTGTTCTTAAGGTACTTACGTGTAAAGCCATAGCTCAAGCTTCCAAATACGTAAGTGCAATTGTAGATTTTGCTTTTGTTTTACAGATCAAAGTCGACGTATAGAAACGGCGTCAGCTCTCCATATGTTTCTGCACGCTCTCCGGCCTATCGTGGCCAGGAGAGGTGATCGGACTTCCCAGTCGCGGCGTAGCCCGAACTCTACTTTTAATGCAGGCACCTCCAGGGTAAACGGGAAGCTCGATCTGGAGAATCCAGATCTCTTTTCTTTTGCTCGCAAAATAAGAATCCAGGTGTGGTAAACGTCGTAAAATCGACCATGAAGAAAAATAATGCGACGCTGGAGTGGTGAAAAGGAGTGGTACGAACGTTGCTGTGAAGGCTCTCTTTATTACTGACGTCCTCATGACGTCAAAATGGACTGTAAATTACAAGTGAAATAAGGAAATTTTTCGTATCATCGGTACGGACTTTGTTCTTGCTACGGACCCGAGAAATTTTTCATGTCTCATTCTTTTAGCGAGTAAATCAATGGTGATACGCGAAAACAAATGTATAAACTTGGCGTATTATCACATAGTGGAATTAGAAGACCGTGTGGCGGTGTGGAAAACTTCTATATCGGGCGTCTGTCCCCGTGTGCCACGGGTGTCGCACATCGGGGACGGGTGACGGATAATTTTGAAACCGTGTAACCTCCGAATTTATTTTGCTCACGCAATTTCTCCTCTACGCGTCGCGTTATTGCTCTTCTACTTAATGGTCAAATTTTGGATCACCCTGCTCACCTGACATAATATTTACGCCGTTGTTTACGCGAAGAATTCTAAAAGCAAGAGTGTATGAGGAACGGTCGTCCAGTGAGGAAAATAAATAGGTTAAAGATGTGGGTGGGTCATGCCGCGTGCGCAAGTAAGGAAGTAGGCATTAAGAAGGTACTTATCAAACTAGAGTGCATTGATTGGCATTTAATATTCGGCCGTTGAGTTAAAGTTTTGCGTCGACATTTATAAGCATTATTGCTTTTAAGCACGGAGTGCGCTGAATACTCTCTGTCCGTTCGGAACAGATGTGTATGGTTTCCTATTCGTAGCTCCAATGAAAATCACGGTATCTCAAATAAATACTGCTAAATAATACGGAGACTTTCCTCTTCACCGTCATTATTTGTCAAAAGTAGTCACCCGCGCACGTGGCTGTTCCGTCCTGCTCTTGTGGGCAGGCGACCGACCCTAATGACACCACTCCGACCTCACCAGCCAGGCTAACTGGCAGCTGACCAGCCGCACTCTGTACTTAAGGGGCTTTCGCTTGAACAGTCAATGTCTGAAGATCATGCAGAAAACGCCCAAATATGCACATTGAATGCTAACTTTGCTTTCTATTCTGGAGTCATGTCGGGGCCGAGGGACATCAGAATAGAGAGCAAAGATAGCATTCGATGCCCATATTTAGGCGCTTTCCGATACTGTCTTCAGACGTTGACTGATGGTGTGAAGGGTTCTTAACTTAAACTAAGCCGTAAAATAATTCTGCGCACGAATTGCAATCACTCAAGTCAAGCTCGTGAAAGTGCTCTAGACTACGTTGTAAATTAGTGTTAAATTCACCGTAATTTGCGGTAATATTAACCCATTAGGTTCCGGAATTCTATCATTCTAAATTATACAATTGCATTTCACAATTGTTACGTACATTAGAGTAGTCAATTGCTAACAGAAAGTAAATAATTTTCTTAAGCTTTAACATACGAAGATTTTCTCAAAGCATCCTACTTATGGGAAACCGACTGGTGGTGGGTTAGCGCAACACACAACCATGGACTCTTGTCTTTACCTCCAGTATGCTCAATTATGATTGAGGGTTGAGTGCGAGTGAGTACGTTTTCCAGGTATGTGAATGCAAATTTCGATATCAAAAAACACTGGTACACTAAGTCAAGTTTCAATTTGAAAGAACTAAAGTGTATCAAGAGGGATGTTTCCTTCTTATCCCATGGAATGGTAAACTCGGGTTCCGGGGACCCCGTAGTTTGCCTTCCATTTATTCCTAGAGATCTAAGACCAAGAGTCTCACCTTCACGTAACCCTCGATTTAGGGTTCCCATTCCTGGAGTAAATGCCCCACGCCGGGATACTGACTTTCGAGTCCACTTATTTTAGAGACAAGAATGAAGAGTTCACAATTTCCCCTAAAATTGCAGCCGTTTCGAGCGTCGTGATTGGCTGCAACAAATATGACAGAAGTGAGCGTGGAAATAGTCCACGTTTTTTATGCTCCTTTTGAAATGAATTGCTTTATCGTATAGTCACTGCAAGGCTTAACGATGGTGAACTTTGGGGTCCAGTGGCTGCAGAAAATAAAGAGCTGAAATTAATATGGATGACGTCACGGTCATCCACACGAAAACTGTTTCCCGACAAATGTGCTTTTCCGATCATTTTGTTTGAGAAAAAACCTAATCGCACATTAAAATAGAAAACATTCCCAAAAATTCGAATGAATAAAATAAAATTACCAGATCTCAGTTATGAAAGACATGAATCACGTTAGACATCAGAATATGATAAAATTTAAGAATTCTAATCAGTATGGGTAATTTCTCATGGGATCCCATACCCCACCCAGCGGGATCCCATACCCCATCCAGCGAATCCAGCGGGATCCCATACCCCATCCAGCGGGATCCCATACCCCACCCAGCGGGATCCCACTGGCCCACATGGTGCTCGCATGAGCCCTATTGGAGCTGCTGTGCGGTTGGGCTGTAGTGGAGGGATGACGAAGTCGTCGCGTTGAACGTGAATTTCTACAACCATTTAATTTACAGCGTCACACAGCACGAATTTCGACTTGAGTCTCAGCTTCAGCTTGGACGATTTCACCAAGCGCTTGTTTCGAATCCATATAACGATGAACAGAGGTAGAACTTTTTTAAAATTCTATCATCGACAAACAGTTCCAACATCCAATACTCTATAGGCTAATTATTTTCATAACATTTTATAAGATAACAACAACATTATTATTTTGATGCACTCATCGAGACACTGGCCGTTTATCCCTACACAACAGAAATAATCCTACGGAAAACAATCATTTCTCGGCCCTGGACTTGGCTGCGTGAGTTTCTCCACTCGCGCACAACTTTCATAACGTCGCTCAAAAACAAAAATCACATTAGGCTGTGCAAAAAAGAGCAGTTCTTCCCACGCTTTGCATCTTCACAACCGAAACAGTTTGGGGCTCCAAAACGAGGCCTCAACGCCACTCCTGGATGCCAGGAAACACTAGACCTCACTTGATGTACTCACACAACATAGGGCTGACGCGTGGCCACTTGGAGACTGTGATCAATGAGGAATTCCAGAGGCGTCAGTTGCAGGACGAGAACTCAATCTTGAAGTCGCCCGTCAATAGCCGTGGTAAAGAGTTCCCGCATCGGGCTTCGTTTCGAACACTTATGGTTACCCTCGACTGACTGCATGAGTGTGAGCATAGTACAACTAGCACAACTATTCAGCACTGGCAGAACAACTTGTCACCACAACTAGTGAGTAGAGTACAGTGAATAGTACAGGCGCCCGCTGACTGATCAGTAACTGCTCTTTCTTGGTATCTTTGCCTCCGGGTAACAATATCAAACATTATAACCAACAGCTTATTTAATATAGGATAGAATAATACAGTTATATATCATGATTATGAATCACAATGTTGGATGCCATTATTCTTACGGATGATATCAGATCTTATTCTGTCGAGTAATACTCGCTTGTCTGGTTATAGCATATCAATATTACTGCGGATGTACCATAATATTTTCATTGGGACTGCGTCCGGCAAAAATATCTATCGAAACAAAATAATCTCAAGAAAGCTACGTATGCCTGCAACTTTAACTGATGTGGCGCTCGTGGTAATAAATTCTCTAAAATTATTAAAAAAGTTCTCCCTTGTGACCCAGCGCTGCCAGATTGATATTGCAAGATAAAATAAGAACTCGAGCTACAACTCGAAGTCAGGCTCGGCTTCTAGCAAGCTGTATGGAAGGTATCCTATGCAGAGCAAAATGAATTTACTTTGTTCGCCTGGTCCTGTGATACGTTTTGTGAAGGACTAACATGAATAAGTTGAAGAAAACGGTCGTCCTCTGCAGCAATCTTGTTGTGACAAGCCAAGGATAGACATAAATCTGTCAATACAGTCATAAAAACTCTAAAAAAATGATGCTGTCTGCTTGGTATTATTTCTGAACGTAAATTGGATTTTTGCTTGACTAATGCAACGCTTGTTGTAATAAACTAATTAAATTGTTCGAATATTTTGGTTCCGTAATGAACTCAATTGCTTCAGTACACAAAATCATTGAAGCAACGCAAATCCTATTTTTTTTTACCGGAGCTCGAAATAGTCGTACATTGAGTAATGATTTAGACAAAACTAGAGTTTAGTTCAGCATTGCACGAAGAAATTCTTTTGGTACATGCTGATATCGAAGACAAAACAAAACTTCAACCAGAATGCTCCGTAGATAGGGTACACGGCCATTTAAAAAGTATTTCTTATGAAGTCACATAACGACTTGCAAAAAAGTTTCCTTCCAACTTCGGCATCGAAACGTTTTAGAATTTTGGCACTATCATAATTTGACTTTCACTGAAGCGGTTACGAATAATAAATTCGTTTTTGTGAGAAGGTATGAGAAGATGCTGTTACCCCGACGGGTCCTCTTACTCCTACGCTTGCGGAGTTGCAGAGACACACGCGTGTTTGAAATGGGTGCACACCGTGCCAGAGGTCTGCATACTCGCTTCTGATTTTTCGACGTTATTGAAAAGGTGCATTTTTCCTTCAATAGAGTACACAAAGCACGTAATTAAACCCAGTGAGTCACGTCAACATGTTCTGGGCCAGGACGTTAGTGGAAAAACTGATGAAGGTGCGTCGGCGACGTCTACCACCAGCACTTCGAGTGATGGTGTTCTCGAGATCTCAATTCTGTTGAGAAGAACCCATGCAAATTTTGCTTTAAAAAATACATGGGTTCCTTGGAGACGAATAGCTTTCTCAGTATGGCGTGACCGCGAGCAGGGAGAAAGTGAGCGGTCATGTCTGAGACCACCAACTCTCTCGACAGTGAGAGTTGTCACGTCGCTCGAATTTATCCAGAATAGAAAACGGGAAAAGGAGCGAGCCGAGCTGTTCATTCTCGGGTCGCTACTGGGTGTCTCGTATCAGCCCTCGTGGGGGGCGGGCTGTCACAACCTTATTACTAAATAAAATCAAGGGTACATTTCACATTTCAACAATTGAATGGTCTGTCTCACTTCAACAAAATATTATACTACAAAATTCTGGTAACAAACTAACTTTGTAAACAAATGCACAGCGACGAGCGTCGTCTGCACACACCAGAAAGTACCAAAAAATATACTTAAATTACGAAGTGAAATAAATAAGATAGGAGCCTTAGCTAGCTACATAGCGAGGGAGAGCAAGAGAGAGAATGCAGTACAGGGCAGTGGTAGTTGCAGCTGTAGCCTCACAGCGGCTGACCACGCCAGTCGAGCCACAATTAACGGTCATGGAGGCCAATTATTGCACCTTCGATTACCTCTTCGAGTCCTGAGTACATGAATGATTTTCCAAATTTGTCCAAAATTTGGTAGGCTTAATGCACCAAGTAAAAGCTAAGCTGAGTCTGGGTCTTCCTTATGGAACTCGAACAGTTAGTTAAACAACGTAACTGTTTCTAATTTATGGTTAAATGTAAAGTTCTGGGCAAACTAAAGTACGAACAAGGGACGCTTAGCTGCTGGATGAAGGCGATGAGGAAGGTAGCGCTCAGGAATTTTGTGGGTTTTCGTTCACACTCAACATGGAAACGCTTCTGAATTGGCCGACTGAACGACTCAACGCTGTATTTACCGGCCCCGATCGTTGTATGTCGATGGCAGTCGAAGTTTCATTGAAAAATCAATCAGTCGATTGAGTTAGGCCTAATCTTACTCGAAATCATAATGCACGGCTCAATTTTTCAACGCGGGGAAGGTTTATATTCACAAAGTTTATAACCGAAAATATTTCACGATGAATTGGCTAAGTATCGTTCTTTTAGCGGACTGGATTTTTATCCGTTTAGTAGCCCCGAGCACAAAAAATTGTTTACCACGATGCAGGAACATTGACTTGCTATTCCTTGTTGATCTCCAACCGCTGCTGCTCATAGTAGAGATCAACTCCATCTCCGGCTGTGCAACGAACACGTCAAGTTTTGACGTCCGAGCTTGCACTGTAATGTCCTGCTCGCCAGTCCCCACACAGCCGCCGGGACTCCACTCCACATTCTAAACAAATATCTCTGTAAATATGTAGCATTAAGTACTCTTTAATTCTACATATTTTTACCAAATTTTTGCTCGTTACTCTCAACACGATGGAGTGCAGCAGGCCCCATACCATGCAATTGTTGCTGAAATTATAAATTTTATTTTCAGGTTACTAACAACTAACATATCACTCATACGGTTATGGGTAATCTTCCCCCTGCCATTTCTTACAGTCGTCAGGCTTCTGCTGGGTTGCAGCCATCATTGGCCATACTGCAGTCAGAGAGTTGCAGAAAACAAACTGTGTTGCCACAGAAGTAAATTCCGAATGAATATTTTGATGAGCACAAAGATAACATCTGTCAACCGCTAACGTCGTCCCTGCTGACTCTAGCTTTGTATACTCCATCATGCCAAAGTTTGGAGTGGCACCTTCTGTTAAACCAGCACCGAGTGGCACAAATTCCACTGCACGCTGCTGATGATCCAACCTTTAATTTTCAGGAACATCAAACCCTACGATTGCACGAGGCTGCGGTGTGGTTGTGGAGCTACGACTGCAAGGTACAAAAGCCTGGACCGCTTCAATAACAACGCAAGAATCTCTGTAAAAAGTGGCAACTGATACACAGCTTAAATATAATAAAGATACATGCTCAAAATAACTCATTTTCCCCACACCGTGAAGAGGTGAGGTGGATGTAGGAGCCCAAAATGACTCCCTTGGGAAGATGATTTACATTATAGGAACTTTCCGATGCACTTCTTGCGGTGAAGCAAATTTTTACCAAAGAAGTGAGTAAAGGACAGTTTCTGCACTAAGTTATTACTTAATTAATTATTGGTATCGTGATTTGAACACTGGTAAAATTGATTTCTTTTGATATGCAGTCATTATCACAATATTATTTTCTATGATATAGCTGAGAATCCCGCTTCGTCTAATAGATATGGTTTCAGCAAGAACTCTGCAAATTTTGGCTGCCTAAATTCCTAGAGCTTCTATGACTGCCCAAAGCCGTGCACTTCCAAACTTGTTAACTGAAACGGAGACGCCACTTCTATAGTTCTGCTAATTTACCGATCAGGGTTTCCATCTTAAAGTGCAGAGTTGTACGTCAAAATACACAAAATCTTTCACTTAGGAGCTCGCGGACCTGGAACTGCCTCACCTTACAAAGAACGTCCTACTGGATCGTGGTCAGAATATTCTTCCGATATTCGACGGTAAGACAGACACGAACGTAAAATTAAATTTGAATTTTCATTTTCGCATGAGATACAGCTCGTCTTGAATATATTCTGCATTCAACTGCGACTCATAGTCTCGTTTATATTTTTCTTTTATGTAGCGCGAATATTCTTTGATGCGCGCCCTTCAGGAATCTGACCATCTCACACCACCTAATTCTCCCCTTTATGAATTAGACAAGTCACACCACAAGGATTTTCTCCATTGTAAACGGACCTGGACGGCGGTATCCGGTATGGTCTTTGTTGCAGATCCGTGTTGTCTGTGTCAACTTGTTGTACATTAACGATGAATTGTTCACTAAAAAAGCTTGCGTCTCCGTCTGTGGAATATCTGGATTGAATTGTTTAGGAAGTTGTACAATCGAACAATTATTGCCCGCTCTTGCGTAAACTTGTTCACTAAAGAAGCAATGCATTTTCCTCCATATTCTTGAAATGAAGAATCTGCCAGTCTCTTTTATATCCAATGTTGACGAGTTATCTGGTGGGAAAGTTACCCATCTTCCACCATTCGACAGATAGTAGGACTTGGTACTTGTCGTCAGCCAATATAGGATGAACTTTCACCACGCTGTACGCGGAAGCCAGTGTGGATCCATAAAGAAGTACAGCTGTCGCAGCCGATATGGGAAGCGGAAGCTCCAGAAAAGGCGTGATCTACAGAATCGTTTACCTTGCTCTTCATCATCGGATGCCCAGTAAGTGGGTTTTACGGGGGGAACAGCACCAGGGAGGGGCGTTTGAACTTTGAGGGGTTGTAATGACCGTGGAGGGATAGTGGACGTTGAAGGAATGTTCAAAGGAGGGACGGGATATGCAGAATTACTGTTTTTCAGGAGACGATTGTTTGCAATGCGCCTAGCTAACTTCGTTAGATTTGTGTGAGTGTAGCAAGGGGACGAAGATGTAATGACGAGTTCTTCTTGAAATACGTCGTCATCATCTGAATGATGAGGATTTGGGCTATGCGAGGTGGCTTCGGAAAGAGTCTCGGGAAGCGAAGACCCCCAGAAGGAACCTCGACTGCTCCCGTAGCTTGGCTTGCTGTTACTTCGACTTGACTTACTCCCGTTGCGGCTGTTCCTATCGTGTTGTTGCTTAGGATCTCCTGCGTATATCTTCTGCAAATCGTAATTCTGATCCCAGCTGCGGCTGCTGCTACTACTCTTTGGGACATGCTTACCACTGCTTTCAAAAGCTATACAACATTTCCTACATCGTGGCCCTAGCAAGGTATCACATGATTCTGACCTCTTATCGGTAGACGAAGATGAACATTGCCCTCGAGGTTGAATCCAATTTCGATAGTGTTGGTGGTACTCGTGCTCGTGTGGGTGATCTACGTGATGGTGGTGGTGGTGGGAATTGTGAAACTCGTGACGACGTTCATCTTGAGTATGATGTTCGTGGTTACACATTTTTCTTTGCGTGCTTTCTTTGCTTATAGGTGGCGGTGGTGGTATTGAAGCCGTTGTGGTGGTTTGCTGTCAACTTATCCCTGAAGGGCTCGCCCTTCATACCTCCTGCAGGTACTTTGTTGGACACACTCCTTGCTGGTGGTCTCCGTTCCGGATCATCACCATCCCGTCGATTTCATCATCGATTTGAATCACAATCTGTCGGTGTAAAATTATGCAATGAGCCATTGCGGAAGAATTTTTGAACGAAGGTAGATTGTGGAATTACTTCAAAACAATTCAAAATCCAAAATCTAGCTGCAAAATTCTTTAGCATTTAACAAACCTTTTATTATCAGTATGAGATTTATCAGGTTGTCACACAAAATGCAAAAATTGCGCAGTTAGCATGAAAATGATAGAAACTTTTAAAAAGCAAAATAAATAATTTATTTATTTGAAATAGAGGAAATACGGATATTTTCCCTCCAGCCATCCTCTGAATTCTTAATCGCACATTCAAAGATGTTTTCATCCTTTGATGAGATAAACAGTTCAAATGCTGCAATTTCTTTCTTTTTATTGCTGAACTGCGATTGCTTTTTCTTTATTGCCGAATGTTTTGTTATGATATGAAAAACTCAAAATGATTAAATAAGTGATGATTAGCAGGTGTTACATCAGGTGAAGCTGGAGGGCGAACCAAAATTTTGCAATTCAGGCTAAGTAGGTTTTCTAAAAACTAGAAAAGTGTTATAATAGGCGGCGCGTTGTCGTGCAACAAAATTTGATTCTCCCCACTCACAGGTCGAGGATGTTTCGTGTTCATTTTCTTACGATACAGTGGTAATACAGGCAGATATGAGGTTACTGTTATTAATTTCCATCGAAACCAATAGAAATAATGAAAGACCCCCATGCAGTAGTCATTCGCTCTTAGGGCAATGTTTTGGTATTTCACTTGAATTCCACGACTAACCTACTTTCTTGCTGTTGTTTGGGAGTTTTCATTTCTGATAACATGTCATGATTAAATCTAAAACTATGTCTTTCAGTTCTGAAAACTTGATTTTGTATAAAACCTGATCAGAATTGTCAATACTAATTTCCTGTTAAAAAATTACCACAAATCGTTAATTTCATTCGTTACTTTTTCGTAATTACATTGCACAATTCATTTAATTACATATCCTACTTAATTATATTACGCTTTTCAATTCATTAAATATGTATTGTACATAATATAAATTACACCTATCATTTTGTTACACATCCTATATAATTGCATTATATGTAATATATAATTACGTGACACAATTCATTATACTACATATCCTAAACAGTTCATTACATTACACAATTCATTATGCTATAGATCTT
>VOMN01044618.1:0-19301 GCA_014899125.1 Orchestia grillus
CTTTTCGCTCTCTTTGGATCACATTTCATGTGGGTAGGGAGCTCCAAACTAATAATCTGATCTAATATTTTTATTCACGATGGGTATGAGCTAGTACTTAATTTAGGACCGAGCTAGTACTCAGTGACCCTATGTAAGAGCAAATGAAATTAGACGCATGAATAAATAACATGATCCTTTCTCTCCTCGCTTCCCGTGTTCCGGCATGCTGAGCTTGTTCTTGCCTCGAACGAACCTAGCGGCTGGGATGTGAGGGCGTGTGGGTAGCAAGTTGTAATTGGTAACCCGTCAACGGTCTCTAGCGACATACGCAGGCACTGTAGGGGATGCGCTCACACGGTCACTGCCGATTGCACAGACCGTGTGAATGCACCGCCTGCCACCTAAGCAGCGACTGTTAACGTGTAAATGCACCGCCGGTTTCCTAAGCAGTGACTGTTAACGGGTTGAATTAAATTTCTTGATGCCCAATGATGTGGACTGGGATGGCTGGTTATGATGTTCACTAGTAACCACGAGAGCGTTGATTTGTAGTCTGCCTTTTATACCTCTGAGCTTTACTGCCATTATACTAGCTAGGCCGTGAAAGTGTTGCTTCGTTATAACCCAACTTCATCAGTATTCATTAGTGTGCCAACTTTCGCTTTTCAGGTAACGGGAAAGTTTTCAACGACCACAGTTTTAGGCGTATAAAAAAGTCGCGATGGTTATTGCTGTCCGTGTAAAGCTTGTTTTGAGCTTAGATCTGCCGTTTACATCGTTAACGAGATTCCGTGGCGTTGCTGGACGAGTCTTCCATCCAATTCCAGGAAGCACTTTGTCCTCCCGTAAAATTCTGAGCAATGTCCGCGTTAGCGACCACTCAACCTTGCGCATGTACTAGGTTACAACCCCCGAATGCCTCGACGTACCGTCTTGCTAGAATTTGTTTAGTGTTTTCTAATTGTCCGACCCGAACTTTGCATATCCAGGTGCCGTGTCGTTTACAAAGAACATTTTAATTCACGCCAAAAAACATTTTAATTCACGCTTTTGTTGAAATATATTAATTTTCTTTACTCAGTGAGTAGATTATGTTTTTAACTTCCATGAGAAAGTTTGTCGTTTTTCTATTATCTACTTGAAAAAGTATCTCACTCATAGACAAAGCATTAATGAGAAACCTTTCCTAATCTGTAATTGCGAAATTAGTTTTTCTGTGTTGAGAGTCTTAGTTCGTCAGCGCTGTTCCGCTCAATAATAAAAATGTTCTTACGCTGAGGAAAACGAGCACTTTTTGTGGATGTGGGAAATTTTTGAGCTGCTTGCTGGGAAGTCGGAAAAAGGAGATAGGTTAGATAATTTAAGACATTTGGCGAATTACAATTTAACTAAGCTTCAATTCTTTACACCCTTGTATGACTCTTTCGACACAAATAAATTACACTACTTTGACGAGCCTAAATTTACCTTTCAGCATCTGGCAATGAATGATGTGATGAGTAACTCGCCTGTTACTGCTTCATATGGAACTGAAACTAGTTTTGTTTCGTGTGTTATGGGACCCGCATCCCCAGGAGGCACTTACGTTACCTCACTTCTAGATAAACCTCCGGGAATTCTTTTTTTCTTGCTCGTTTTTTCCAAAATTTTACTCGGTCTTCGCTATCTCTCCATCTTCATTCTTTACTTGCAGTTTCTATGCGCATGAGATCCTGTGGGGGAACACACCTTGTGTGTAGATTTCCCTTTCTGTATAAGCCATGCATATTAAATGGCTCATTTTCTTCGCTCTCTTTCCACACATTTCATGCGGATAAGGAGCTTTAAACTAATAATCTGAAACCTGTTTGTTTTTTCTTTCACTGCGTGCCATTATCAGACCCAATATTGTTGATTGAGGACTACTACTAGAAATTGATTTAGGGTGTAAAGGGTTAGCATACTTTTTTAATTTTCCCGTAGAATAAACAATGAACGAGAATTTTACCGTGCGATTTTAAGCCTTTAATTGAGATACATGTCTTTTGCAACTTGAAAAGTTTTTTTTCGGCTTGAAATTTTTTTTCAATAATGATTTGAACTGTTGTGTTGCTAAACGTTCAAATTTATGAATAAGCTGTAACGAGATTCATCGATGCATATTTAACGACGTTTCTACAAACTATATTATAATGTTTTTCAAGTGATTTTTTCAGTTAAACTAGAATTCTAGTTGTACAAGGCAGATTAAAATTAAGGATAGCAATTTCAAAATGTACGATTTCATTTCTAGTGGCCTAGTCTTGCTAGTGGTAGGTATTTCTTAAGCTCCATCAGCGGGTTTCTATTTAACTTAAATAGATCAAGAGGATTTTTAAGAAGCATTGATGTATTGCTGTGTAGTAATAGTCGTAGTATGTATGACGCACTCATTCGAGTGTGGCTCCTCTTATATGTGCGCGCGTTTGAGTGTACGTACATAGTACGATGTGTGTAGACGTTTGAGAGTACGTACTCGCATTTGTGTACATCTTTGTGTACTTATGCTCATTTGTGTGGACATTTGAAGATCCCTACTCGCACGTATGTGCGTGTTGGTGTACTTACCCGCTTTTTTGTGTATCTATTTTTTTCCCACGTCTCTTATTTGTCCACAGTCGAAGATTCCTGGCGGCAGCGGGTCGAACTCTACACAGGACTTTGAGGAGGCATTCAAGGAAGCGGAAGGCGAGAAGGCCGCAGCTGAGGCCGCTGCCACCATCCCCGCCCAGGACGGCATGGGGGGTGTGGGGGTCGACCCCAGCCAGCAGCAGCAACCCCAGCAGCAGCAGTCCCTGGCGTAATGGCCCCTTGTCAGGTCCCGGGTTTAGGGAGCGTGCGAAGGGCGCCACTCGAGTGTGACGTGAGATTCGTTTGAGAGGGAGTCAGAGTGGAGGCTAGGTTACTGCGGTGGTGGTAGTCGATCTTTACTTTTCGAAGACTTGATTCCATCATGAGGAGTAAACGTATAGAGTCTTAGATCTGGTTCACTCATGTGCCCTTGGAAATCTGGTTAATCGCACCGCTTTTTCTTGAGAGCTTTAGTGTGGAAAATCCTCAATAAGTGATGGAAGGCGTAGGGGAAGAGTTATGTTCTAGGGGAACGGCGGCGAACCAAGGAGAGAGAAGGGCTGGGCAGCTAACGAAGCTTGAGTGTACATCATCATTAACCCTCTAGTTTCAGTGCTGAATTGCTGGGGCTCTTAGCTTTTGGTTCTACGAAGAAATTATTAGTAAACTCCGGGAGTAGAAAAAGGGTCTCTCGCTTTTTCGACAACTTTCAGGTTTCCTGTATTTACATAAATTTTAGCCAATAATTTTCTGAGTATAATTTTCATAGGCCTATGAACGCATGATGGATCTTCCTTGTAAACGTAATTAAATCTCAATTCAAATTACACTAGTGGTGTTATTGACTACAGTAGTTGTACAACTCAACCGATTTATTATCGGTGAACTGTACACACGGGAGTATTTAAGAAGTGTTAGAATTGCCAGAAATTGAAATCGACTTTTAGGTTAAATCTCTCTGCCTTCATAATATTTTCCTACGTTTCGTCTGAAATTCCCTTTTACTTCCTCCCCCTCTGTTGTAAATATTTGTTCCAGGGCCTTTGGTAAAGTCTCACCGTAGAGAGTCGAGTAAAAAAACACAAGGCAGGATGGCGTCTCTGCATTCAGTGTCTGCGGTTGACGAATATTTACCTCTAAGCGTGTGACTCTACCAAAAGCAGGCTTCATGACGGCATCCACGTATGTATCTTTAGGTAGCTGGTCTTCTTTCTGAAGACGATTAGTAGAAGGTATTTTCTCACTTGTAGCGAAGAATTGTTGTTTGAATTATAATGGTTGGTCTTGCTCGATTTACAGTTTAGTCGGAACCTCCCCATGCTTAGAGCAATAAACGACTTCTGATGCTCTTTCCACTGCAAAAGTTTCGCTGGCTACTGAACATTCCCATTGGTTGTTACTTTACTTAGCTGGGTAATTACTTCGCTCACCTCCCTGTTGTTTTGAGTAGGTGTGCGCCCTTTCGAAAGAAATAGTTCATTAATATGGAACCAAAAATATTCCTCGGTTGTCTGCAAAGAAAATGACTAAAAGCCATTCAATTTTTGGCATATCGTTCGTCTCACATGACGGCATGCCGCACCGAAACTTTAGGGGTTGCTTTCTTGAAATTCGACCGAGCTTGGTGCAACATGGGCTTTATTTCTGTGTCAACGAGCTATTTCGTTGAATTAAGCTCTTTAAGCTCTGCATTTCGTACGCTTTATTTTGGGTGGAGCGCACGCAGCCTCAAGCGTATTTACACATCATTTCAGGACTATATTCCTGGGTGCTACAGTCGCTTCTGCCTCAGACTACCTCGTCCTCTGTTTGCATTTTCCTCCTCAACATAAATACCTTCTATTCTTCTCTTCCCATCTTCCTATTTCTCTCATTTCTCTCCTTGGTGGCCAAAAGATGCTCCTCAGCTCTACTACCTTTGTTAACGTTTGTACTATCGTCTACTTCGGGTACTGTCCAATTTGTAACCCTATTCATTTATACTGTAAAATGCTTTGCTTTTTTCTTTATTTTCATTGCTTTCGTTGTTGTTAATTTATCCTCATACCTGTAGTTTATTTTTTTTGTTCTGTTTGTTAGTGCTGTCGTTTTTCCTGGTATGTTACTTCTATATTTTTCTCACCAGTTCTGTGCTTCGTCGTCCATTATTACGAACTATGAAATTCAATTGGGACTGGCGACCTTATGCAATCGAAATCCCAATTGATTTGCTTGTCAAGTCATTTGGTCACGTAATGGCGCGTTCCACACGGACACTGAACATAAAGTATTAGTCGGAATGATCTGTTCCAATGTCTGAAAAGTTTAAACCACGAGTATCTTTAATCTGAGTGAGTCGTCCATGTTTTCCATTACATTTCACAATGATTGTTCACGTCACCTCGGTTTTTCATTATACTCGAGTGAATGTTAGCCCGTATTCCTTTCAATTTGTAGTTTCTTTCCATAGTCCACGGATTAAAACATGTCCTTTGTTTTCAGAGGATATTTTTTACCAGAGGGCCGCATCAGCCTATCGAATGTTAGTGCTATTTTTGATGATAATAAATAATATCGATAAATTCGGAAGTCTCCTTAGTTATATTTATCAGGTAGAGGGCCTTATTATTTTAGTGATGAATGAATTTTAGAAAATATTACTAATGATGAACTATTAATAAATACTATTAATCCTATTGTATCAATTGTAGTGCAAGTTGTTATGGTTGAGTGCTGTGCAGTGTTTTATGTGTGTTGGCGGAGAAGCAATAACGGTGTCGTGAACTACGTGCTGATGCATGCGTACACATGCCCGTCTCTCCCAGTCGTCAAGCACATGTGAGAACGTTAGTCTTTGTTGCTCATTTCCGGTATCAACTCAAAATAAATGAAATGAAATCGTTCCGATAAGTGACTTCAGTCTAGATGCTAGGATTTCTCTCGCCTCAAGTGGCTGAAAAGTCGCTGCAACTGCCGTACATATTATTAAAAGATTGTAGGAAACTCGATGAGATTCAAGTGTAAACTTCAGTTTGCTAACTGCAGTGGTTAAAGTGTAGAATCCAGCAATATCACTTTTTTAAATTAACCAAATTGATTGTGTTAGGATCAGAACTTTATTGAGGTAACTATCCTTTCTAAAATTTTAGAAATTTACCTAGGGAAATGTTTTTTGAGAGGTGCTGTAACGCAATTTACACTGCATGAAATGAATGAAGACCATTTTTCATTGAGTAGCACCCGTCCTGAGTGGAAGACGGCCGCTATTCTGCGTTACGCTAACTTGCGCATCACAGCTGTTGAGGTCACCACACCGTTACTGCCGTCTCTCTTACTGCCACCTGTTGTTGTTGCGAGTGTCCCCTGTTTCTTAATAGGTGTGCGTTCTGTCTTCTCTCGGCGTAGGTTGTTTGTTGGCCTTTCCTTCCTGTCTGATGGAATTGGAGCTTTCGGAAGATGCATGGTCTAACTAAGCCTACTTGGGTCTTACAGGCAGGCCTCTGAAGACCTTTCTTGCATTTCACCTGCTGCTAAATTTGCGCATATCAGTTAAAGCCTTTATTCTTTTTACGGTTACCTTTAGAGAAGTCCATCTTGTATGTATGGGTACGAACAAAAAATGACTAATTTCAGATCTGGGACCAGTATTTTGCGTTTTGTCTGTTGTGACTCAATCAAGGAAATTTTCGTCTTCCAGTTGCTATTATTCACCCTCTAGAGGTGCATCCAAAGTTTATGGTTCTTGTATAATTATTAACTCTCGTGGTGAAGAATTGCCATTACCCATTGTAGATGTGCTTTTATGAGGCGGCTGACTTGATCTAGCCCACTCTCGTTTTAAGTATCGAATACGCGGTGACGGAAAGTCGAACTTTGCTTGATAGGCTTACAGTGGCGCGCATTACTCCTTCAGTACGAAGGACGAAACAAACAGCTTGAAGTGCAATAACTGAGCAAATATATCGAGATGGACTCGAACACCGACGCTGAGTGCAACATCTTCTCAGTCGGGCCAGTGTTTGGACGACGCGGCCTCTCGAGGAGTTTTAACGAGGCCAGGTACGTATATAATAGACTACGACAACACTCGTGTGCAGTGGTTTTAGAGAGGTGGCCTTCACCAGTGCAATAGACGATTTTCATTGCTCTTAACAGGTTAGAGAGTCACTTTCACGTGTTTCACACTATTTACCAGCACTGACAAAAAGGTGTGCTATCTTCGATGTTCGTTCTTGAGGAAAGGAGCTTCTACTGAACCTGCAAAGGATCCTTTTACGACGTTGTCGAGTGAATGGATCGTTACCAACTTTGCAGTTTCGGGTAAACGGAGTTGCCTCACCTCAATTTACTTGTGTCAGTCTCGGTATCACCTGTAGGTATCGTTGGAAGAGTTTCTGCTGCATGCTAGTGTAAGGCGTGACGAGGCAACTGCGTGAAACGATAGGCATCCATAAAAGGCCGGCCGGTGCCGCTAATGAATGCTATAAGTAAGAAAATAATTAAATCCTTTTGCGAACGACCACCCCTCGCAATCTCTGTAACTACGTCGTCTTCCTTCCACTTTGATATATATTTTTTCTCTTTCCTTTTCGGTTTTATCTCTTCTTGGATGGTTGCCGATCTGATTCACCTCGCAGAACGCTTGTTTTGTGAATAACTATGGCATTAAAAACTAACTATGCTGTGCCAGACACCGATGCTGTACGTTACGCAAGGGTACTCTTTTAATAAGCGCTGTTTCATCAGCCTGTGAACACTGCAAGAGCGACGCCTGTCATTGTTGTCGTTAATCTCCAGTGGAAATATTTAAACTTGATGTTACGGGAGTCTGTTATCATTCCGCTTCTGGGGACTTTGATTAACATAACTGGGCTCTCTGTGTTTTCTTTGGCGGTCAGAAGCTAGCACTGTAACGTGATGCTTCTGTTGTTCTCATTATTGAATGTTTACTACTCCCTAATGCGCTTCACTTCACGTGAGTTATTTGGTTTGTCAATTAGCTATCTAGTGGATGAAAACTTTGAGTATCATTAAAATGTTAACTAGTAAACGATTTAGCCTAAAAAATGTTTCAATCTTTTCCTCTCAAGCCAGAAAAAGACATTTTTGTAGCAGCTTAGCATTTATTATTCAATGGTTATACATTTAGCGCTATTGACAATGTTGCACGCGTGAAATCTAATTGAACTCCGATGTATGTCACATGAAAACTTCCGAGAACAAATAAGAATATTTCCGCCATGTAGAAGGCCACACAATTCTGACCAATGAAATTACGTATCTCAAGACTGCCATGATCTAAAATTACTTCTTAGTAAATTATGTAAAGCTGAACGGATTTGTGAATATTATTACACGACAACACGCAAATTAGAGACAAGTTTCCTTTTAAAACCAGGTACAAAATATCCTAGCTATATAATTCTATTGACTCCCGGATCCTAGACCAATAACACACAAAAGTAAATTATAAATAGTTTTTTATTTTTGGACTCACCAAATGAGTTGCTCAGATTTTTAAAATAATGAGCCAAAATCGTGCACTAACTCGGTGGAGAAAGTAGTACGAGGAAAGTTAAAGATTCGCAGGGAAAGAGCACGCTCGGTTCTCCAGCTCTAGACGTCTAACGATGATTATACGTGAGCTAAACAGCGCTCGAGTCAATGCTCTTTTGGACCTTTTGTACATTCAAGGTGAGGTTGTCGTGCTACTTGGCAGTCTCGAAGCCCATTATGAGCGTCTCCACAATTGGCAGACACGCTCGTTCTACTGTTACAAAAATGAACGTCGTTCTAATCCTAGAAACCTAATAATTTTGCACTATTTCCGCACAATTTCCTCTGCGCCTGTTACCACATCGCAGCTGAACTAATAACCCTTTATCACTTACAATACAAGGAACATCTTTGGCAGGTATAAAAATGACCGCGAAAACATTCCTAAGCATATAAAATTTATACATCAAGTGGCAGTGTTGAAGTTGTACATCACTGACTTTTTACTAATGCTATTTGACAAGCGATATTTTAATGAAGGTGTAAGAAATTCAACTATTAGAGCAGGTAATTTTCTAGTCTTTTTGATCAGTTTCTAATTAATGTACTCAAGTTTAGTTGAGAATTGCCCTCAACCCAATGAAGACTAATTCGCACAGACAACTTGAAGATGCCAATAATGAAAAGACGATCATTCAGCTTCGCAGAAATACACAGATCTTTTCCAGGAAGTGGAAAGCCAAAAATAGAAAAATGAACTTGAATGAACCTGAAAAAATGAAGTGGAAAAAACCCTCTCCCGTCTTCACAAACAGCACTACGCGCATTAGGTATTGACATACATCGTTGAGTAGAATCTATTCATAGTAGTGCAAGAAAAAGAATTATTTTGAATGAAGATTATAAAGTAGTCCTATTCACTGATATTAAAAAACTCCTATGGCTCACATAGAATGTTTCCGATGATGCTCGTTCACTCTAGTATATAAGGTATTTTGATACTCCAAAATTAAATTTTTATCCATCACAACGAATGAAATGATGCATCAACGGGTGCAAATGTGGAATGATTTTCAAGTTACACTCGTGAGCGTAACAAGCGCGAGCTTGGCAGAAAAGAGATCACCAACCGGGACGACGGCCGACGCTGCAGATTTACAAGAACTCCATTTCTCGCTCGATGCCCACAAATTTGAGCTGTTCTGTGGGTCCATACCTGCCGGTAGACGAATCAGATTACTTTAACATCTATATGGTATTTTAACGAGGTTCCTGCAATGTGACCTACCATTGGGCCATTTTACCTTACTTAATAAAGCATCGTCGCAGAAAACGTGGCGAGATTTAAGAATGAAGAGATAAAAGTGATTCATCTTCCCTCCTTGAAAAAGATCGATGGTGATAAGCGTTTGGAAATCTACAATTTAATGTTTTTCCCAAGTAGTAAATTATCGCGAAGGCGTTTGACCAACGGTTAATAATACTACAATATAAGTTGTGCAGATAGCACAGAACCACTAGTGGTGCTGTCTGACACGACGTAGGTTTGCACTTCATTCCATTCACAACTCACAGACGCCCTAGCGAGCGAAAACAAGCATCGTGTTGCTGCAGTGCCAAACTCTTCATTACTTTTGGTATTTCTGATGTGATAAACCTACATTTCAAAAACACGCACACATAGTTGACCATAACAGGTTTAGGTTTTAGGAATTTTATGCGGAGATTTTAAATTTACAATTGATTTTCTGGGAAAACATATATGCAGCCCAAGACAACACAAAATCGATACTAGTCGATAATTATGCTAATTACCTACCGCATTCCCACAGTAATTTTTATAAACATACGTACATACACACATACATACGAGCTTTAATACAACACCGTCCCCACTCCTGCCAAGTGTCAAAAACGACAGGGTACACACCAACGAGCTGGAAAATGTAAGAATGGACCACACAAAATATCACAGCCACTTGCGCACGGGATCGGTTGCAAAGAGGGTCGGTATCCTCCGAAAAAAAGAAGAAGTTAAAAATAATGGTCTTCCAAAGAGCAAAATTATATCTACATTAGTCCCCTTCAAGATGCATTACTGACAACGCAGTGGGCTGCTACACCTACAACCAGGGAACACCCGTGCAAGGTGTTCAAGCACATGTCCTGCAAGGAGTGAAAAGTCTGTTCAGATAAGTTGAAAAATTCGCCCTGCCCACTTCCCTTGATGAGTCCTTCGGTAATCCCTAGAAATGAAACATATCTGTAAAAATCAACGTCAAAAATGTATAGGCCAAATTTTACTGACCTAAAACGGATAAAATAGACAGGCCAACTGTCACTTACCTATAATCGAAGAAGAGCTCCTCTCCTGAAGCGATGTGGCGTTTAGCAAAGATGCCGATGCGGTGGTCCCCGTTGACCATCATTACTTTGGCGTAGCAATTTGGGTTGATGGAATGATTAGCAAAGCGGATCTTGTTTCCTTTGCGCGTAGCGTCAACCACAAAGTCTGGAAACGAGGACGAAATTAAATGACGGTTCATGGTAATCATCAACTGGCATTTGATCACGCGAAATAAATTGCTTTGAGTCACAATACATCGAATACTAAGTGATGCTATTTCTGTCAGACCTTCTCGTGTTCCAGCGGGAATGAAGTGAGTAAAAATATCTACGAACGCTATAAAATGGGTAGGAAATGAAAGGACGAAAAACAATAGATAAAATAATTCTTTCGAAGATCTCAGAGAAACAATTACTCAAGTCTCTTAAAACCTTCTCAACCTACAGCTTTGGGAAGCACGGCCTTGAAAGTTTTATTCAAACAAGACAAGTGTCCAGATAAAATTACCATTAGCATACAAGCTCAACGGTCCCACCAAAGTATAAAATTTAGCAAAAAAAAAAACAATGTTTGAACACGGTCCTAAAGATTATTGAATACGACACCCTAAGGCATACGACACCTCGTGAAAATGTGAACTCAAAAATAAATAAAATATTCAAATGTAGCCAACATATCATCCATTTTACGGAAAAATAAATACATATTTTGTGGCATAACTTGACTTTTTGAGATACTGACCACTAACTAATGTATAAAATTCCAACTTGCTACTGATTCAAATGTATGTACGCACGAAGTACGGGCACATGCTACTCCTGCCAAGGAAAGCGACTCCCTACGACTCCCTAGTAATAGTTTTAGCTGCTGGACACTCCAACCGTTGTAACCGCTTTCAATGTTAAATGTACAAATGGTAAAATAGTCAACAGAAAGTAATTTGCGAACATTGTCACTTCCAGAAACCAGCTACTTTGATTTACATCAGATTCAATTCCGTTTCCTTGCCGAACGGAAATAATATAATCCCATTAATCCGAATAAGTTAAAGATCGCGAGTGCTGTGACGTCTACATGACCCCAGGGTTTTTTTACTCCAGTCCTTCAAGTATAATAACGACACATACCGTTGTTGAGGTTGAAGAGGAAGGAACACATGTACTTGTCATACACTTTGCCACGGCGGTCAGCCTCGTCTTGTGAAATGATCTCTCCACAGTACTCTGATATGAATTCGTTTTTGTTAACCGAATCTTTCAGGAAGATACCCCAGCCCGCGACGTCTGAAGGTGCCATCAGCAGGTGTTTGTCTGGCGTAAATATAAACATCAGCATTAAAAAAGTATTATTCAATAACAGTTGGTCGAAAATGAAAAGTCAAATCTAATAGAACTGATCAAATACAAATAAAGCCCATACGAGAGCAGATAAAGCGGATCACGTGGTGTAGCGGCTGCTAAAACCGTATTTTATCAACACTATATAATAAAACGCCAGGTTTCTTCTTAAATTTGTATTTAAATATATTTATAAACTTTTTGAGCATAATTTCTCCCATGTTATTAAAATGGGAAACTAATTGAACACGTTAAATTTGTGGAGAATTTTATGAACTTGGTTATATACTACTGTAATAGCCTAGTGTTGCTTGCTTGGTTCGTTGGTCCTTCCGTCTGTCCGTCTGTCTTTGTGTCACGCTCGCGGCTCTTCAAGATTTAAATACAAGAAAATTCCCGGCCTAAACTAATAGCGAGATTAGCAGCTAAAGCACTCCGTATCAGTGATACTGAAAATAGCATTGCTTCATGTTAGAGTCAAGGAGATAGGAGGGCATCTTAAGAATTACCATCATTCGGTTCCGCCAAATTTGGCGACTCGCGTCTTCAGGTGTAATAATGAAACAGAACTGGAAGTCGATTGAAGAAAATTACATCTAAAGGATTTCGAAAATTTGTAAAGGAGAAAATGTATGAAACATTCAAGTCATTATTATTGCTCATGACAATGGACTAGATTTAGAGTTATTTTTTTTGTGGCGGTAGAGTGGAATAGCTGCAGATGCCCGTCGAGTCATGCGAGTGTTTGTTTTAATATCGAGTGAAGAGCGTTTGGTATTTGACCGAACACAGAAGACTACATGACTTTTAGATTTCGTTTAAATTTTAGATCGCGTTTTATTTTAGAATCTTATGATTTATATGAAATCTTGTGGACAAAGGGGCAACGATGAGTTTGGAAGGGACAGCCAAATTACTCCACACTCTCTACTGAGAACGCATCCACATGAATACAACGTAAAAATAAAACGGGCGTTACTCACGAAGGCCACGCTGCACAGAGACGTTCTTGCATGTGATCTTGGCGACAGTGAACTGGTTGGCACCGCATGTGGTGCACAGGTCGGGATCGCACTCGCGCACCGCCAGGAAACAGGGGCACTGTTTCGTGTTGCACGACGCCTTGCACCGACACCCTGGGAACCTGTTCTGACCTGCGCACGTAATAACGCTTCACAGTATCTTGGATACGAAAATTGATTCAGATCTGCAGATATAGATCACACTTTATGTATTTATTAGAATAAGGGAAGCCTGGGATCCATTATGTAGGGAATATAATTGGAAACATCCACTGGGATTTTAAGTACACTTTAGATAAATAAATATAAAACCCCAGCGGAGGTTTCCAGTCATACTCCCTACACTTGTATGAATGTTGGATGCGAAAACCAGTTATAACCCGCCGAAATGGAAGTTGGATACCGAAAGTTGAGTACGCCATCTAAGAAATAATTTTTTCCCACACCAGAATTATGGGACATGGAATGCATTCCTCCTAAACCACGAAGTGCAGGTGAGCAAGCGGCGAAAAGAATCGGACTGAAAATGGGCTTGAAAATGGAACTAACCTATTAGCGTTAAATGTATTCATGAAGGATTTTTAATTGATGCTTGATTCAAGATAAGAACCTTTATTAATTCCAACACGTTTTACCGTTGGGTTTTCAATGCCTTACAACTACTGGCGTGGTGAGGGATGTGAGGAATGTGTGGTTTAAGTTTCCTTTCCCAAGGGAAGTATTCCCTAGTTACGTGAAATGCTTCGCCTGAGCCGAGATCGAACCCTGAACGTCCCGGCTGCGAGGCCACCCACTAACCAGTACGCCATGGAGCCCACGAGTGATAGATAACTTGACAAGGGAACATACGCTGTACTCTTATCATAAACTGAAATGGAATAATTCTATGCAGTAAAAAATGCGTAGAAAGAATGTATGATACTCTAGAATATGGCAGTGCTCATCTACACGTATAGGATTGAGTCAAATGTACAGTCACTAATTAACAGGCATTGGAGACCGAGTAAGACAGAAATAAATCGTAGACGTGAATATTCCTCGTGTGATTAATATTGCATTTTTGTACCGGACCTTTCGGGCAATGGAATATTCATTCCAGAACGAGCAGATGTTGTTGGTTACATGTGGTATGCTTTCATTTTACAATCGGTGTCCATAGATGAGAGGCTCAACTCTAATTCCCGCAATTTAAAACGAAATGCAAATAGAAATGAACGTTGTTCCTCACCATTGAAGAGTACAATCTACTGCTCAGCTAATTATCACTAGTTCGTTTAAAGCTCCCTAACCACATGAAATGCAATCTCAAGAGAGCGAAGAGACGGGACCATTTAGTACATTTATAGAGAAAGATGAATGAGGAGGTGTTTTCACACAGGATCCCCCGTCGTCTGCTCAGCTACTCACAGTCCTGGCTGCAGTGGCAGAACTTCTCACAGAAGTTTTGAGTGAGGATGCAGCCACAGTTGAGGTCACACGGCTGGTTGGGGTGGTCACACGGCGAGTAGTTGTACACGTGGTTGTTGCTCGAGTCCTTCTTCAGCTGCAGGCGGAGCACAAAGACGGGAATAGTTGAATGATTCGTACGTCGCAAAAATTTATATCGTAAAATAGAAAATGATAAGAGAAAAAGTGTAAATGAATAACATAAATCGTAAAAATATAGATTGTATAAATGAGAAGTGCGAAATCATAAACGTGTGTACAAATCGTAATGATGAAAATTGTGATATATAAACCGAAAAAACGTAAATCACAACTATGTGAATTGCAAAAATGCAAGTGGTAAAAACGTAAGTCGAAGAGAGTTAATCATTCATGAATGAATAGACAAGCACATTTGTAACACATTGAAGTTTTTATTTAATTAAACCTATCATTTTTAAGTAAAGGGTCCAACAATAGTTCTCGTGACATTACAAATAAAAAAAAGTGCAATTTTCAAAATTTCGACTACAACATCGGCAACACAATAATCGATCAAGGAAAAGTTCACAGGCAACGTTTCAGAAATCACTGGGATGGTCTGTGACACATCCAAACAGGTGCACGCAGAGAAAAAAAATCAGTCACCTGAAATCGTTCAGGTGGTACACGGAAAATTCAAACGACAGTGCACACAAAGAAATCACGCACCTGGATTTTACGGCAGTGCATGGACCAGAGCCTGTGCTTCTTTTTCTTCTTGCGAGGCGGCGTGTTGTCCTTCTGCACAGCGTCTGCCGGCAGCTCCGTGCTCTCCAGGCGGGAAAACTCGTATACCTGCACCAATTAATGGCCAATTAGTGGTGTAACCATTTATTGGTCCTAATTAGTTGTGTTAGCGTTAATGGGTCTCAATTAGTCGTGTTAGCGCTACGTGGTCTCAATTAGTCGTGTTAGCGCTACGTGGTCTCAATTAATGGTGTTAGCGTTAATGGGTCTCAATTAGAGGTGCAAGCGTCAATGGGTCTCAATTAGTGGTGCAAGCGTCAATGGGTCTCAATTAGGGGTGCAAGCGTTAATGGGTCTCAATTAGTGGTGCAAGCGTTAATGGGTCTCTATCAATAACGTTAACGTTACTTAATTACAGGTGTAATAGTAAACTAGTAGTAGTAACGTTAATTGCTGCTGCTTAGCTAACTTCGTGCGTTGAAAACCACTACTACTGATGATTAACAATAATTAGTATAATTAGCGTCAATCAGTAGCGGTCCCTTCAAATAGAGGTACGAGTGCAACGTTGCTGGAATTAGCCGCATCAATTTCAACCACCAGTACATGTTTGCACTTCATTTCTCCCCACTGAAACGAGCACAAATCTAATATATAAAGTTGGGGGTTCTCGCAAAGAACACGAGCTACAATCCCCTCTCTACAATCTTCAATTCCCTAACTCCCTCTCTTCCAGACAGCGCTAGACGCCTCAGCGCATCACTATGAACACATAGTTATTAGTTAATTAATTTAAGACTCCCTAGCCACATCTAATGAGATCTCAAGAGAGAAAAGAAAAAAAAATTTAGCATGGATTACAGGGAACGTGGAATCTATGCACAGGTCTGTTCCCACATAGGACTCCCTACACATAGGTACAAGTTAAAAAGGAAGAAGAAAAAAAGATAAAGAATAATTAGCGAAGAAGGAATAAAAATAAAAATCAAAGTGGGCACGGCACGGAAGATAGAAGTCCCAGAGGCCTAGCTAGAGCTCACGTAACTTAACAGAGCTCCCCTGGCGAACGCTACTCCGTAAAGCTTGAGCATTTTCTGGCCCAGAAAAATAGGAGTGTATGGGAAGTTTTAGACATTGACGTCTATCTGCAACTTTAGCAATGCTGTTCTACTGAATATAGAGTGAAACTTCCGAACACCTATCGTCATTAAACCTAGAATGATTGCAGAGAGAATATGAAACCACAAAATAAGAGGAAAATTATCTAAGTCGTATGCAGGCGAGAACAGAATTACAAAGCAACTTTGATTCCTTCGTTAAAATGAAGTACGTATCACGAAGGAGAAGTGTTATTATGCAGTGGAGGCAACAAACTATACGTCGATACAAACGGTATCGAAAATCTAGTTTTCACAGAACATATTATTCGCACCAACAGAAAATTAGGTATAGGATAAAAGAATTTTCCATTGAAATTATGATACATAAAACTAGTAACTTGTTATACTTATCCTTCCATGCGGCAATACAAAATTCAGACCACTCACTTGCTGACACGTTTTCGACAAGATGGACTGAGCAATGGCGCAATAGTTGTTTAAGAAAACTTTTTGCAGAGCTCGGAAGAGCGACGCTTCAGAAGCCAGCCACCCTTCGGCAGGGGACGATTTTCCAGACGCAGCAGCACCACCACTCGCGTGGTGCACCACCTCCTTGTCCTCCACTTTGCACTGGTCGCTGTCGTCGCGTAGCAGTGCTACGACGGCGTTGTGGTCGACGTCACACGGCGCGGTGTACACGTACTTACCGTTACGGTCGTTCTCGCAACCGTAATATTTACCGGTCCCAGAAGCCCTCTCTAGATCCTGACAGCTACCGCCCCCGTTAGCAAAACCTGACGAGCCGCTGAAGCTGTTTTGACGACGTATGCCTACGCCATTGCAGCTTCCATGTCCTGATCGTGCAAACCATTATTAGACGAGTATAAGGAGTACTAGAAATGCGTGTAATGCCGTGAAACTAGCGTGGTGTAAGCAAGGAAGCTTAGTGCCTATGTTGCTGATGAGTAGAAAGTCTAAAATGATCCTTTCATAGACATGTGTTGTTGAAGACCAGGGACAACTCTTCATTCAGGGACAACTTCAGAGAGAATTTGTTTCTTACTTATAGTAATAGAAGATCTTTTCAATGCACTCACTGTAGTTCAACATGAACAATAATTAAGAAGATAATGGAACGAGCAGACGACAATATTAGGGTTTCCCCACCCACCCTCTGAAAATTATTGATCACCAAATATCTGAAAGAATTGTTTTGAAGAATTTACACATTTCAAAACATATACTTTAAAATCATCAAAGTTCTCTTTTTATGGTGAAATAAATAGGGAATTTTAACTTGAGTTCCTGGATGCCATTTGTAGTTCAAGAATTTTTTTCGAAGATGCGTCATTTGCCCTTAGAGAATGAAAGAGAACAGGCTTAATGACAGTGACTGTCGAAAATATTTGAAAGAAAATATACAACATGTACTCACAAAGCGGCCATTGCTATATGTTCACTTCAACTCTGAAAAATTACAATTATCTTGTGTCTTCACAGAACACCTACCCTGGAAAACGATAATACACGAACAGCTACAGTCTCTTCACAGAACACCTACCCTGGAAAAGGAAGTCCCACAAAATTAGGAGAACAAGAGATCAACATTAGAATAAACCACAGGTAAAGAAAAGTTTATAGCATCAATATCATGGGATGAGTTATTTGAGTGATGCGTGAGAGCGCCCGCAACTCGAGAACAGACCGCTGCAGAATTTAGACAAGATCGAGTACAGTTAAGCCGAAACGAACCCATGTGCAACTTGGTCTCAGTTACGCGACGTCATCAGTTAAACTGAAACGAGCCTACGTGCGATGTGTCACAGATCTCAGTGATGTGACGTCATCAGTTGAGCTGAAACAAGTTACGTCGATTGGTCACAGATCTCAGTGATATAATTTCATCAATGTTGAGAGCCTTTTGACTTGATGCTCGCGTAATTTTTTTTACAATCATAATTTTTTGCACTAAGCCGTGGACGAATCTACACTTTCAAGAAAGCCCAATTTCAAAATTAGTCTGTTGAAAGAGGCTACTAAAGTTTCGAACATTTTTATAAGGTGTTCAGTTCTACATAAGAATAAAAATTTCAAAAAATTCTCAGTGGATTCAGGGTAGATTTTTCCATCCACGTAATCTCAATTTCAACGAGGCAAGTTTTGATTGCTTGAATAGGTACGCCACGAAAGGCAATGTACTTTCTTCTGAAGAATTCGGTATTTGTACTAAAAACTCACTTCTGAATAGCTCAATAATGGGTTACTTAATATCATGGAAAAAATGTTACAAAAAGAGATCACCTCAACGATTCTAAATGCAACTAAATTTAATTCCTACTAGCGCAACAACTCAATAAAGGGCAACATGAACGCTCGGCACGCACCGAATTTCCCACATAATGCGCGTAAAAAACTTATCAAAATCACACCAATAACACACGTTAGCAATAGAAAGCACTCACTAAAATCTTTCTCATTAACTGCTTTTGTCTCCGCCGACTAAAAATAAGGCAGCCTCATAAATTAGTTCAATTTGTAGACAATTTCACTTACGGTATAAAGCCAGAGCTAACAATTTAGACGAGTAAATTTTCAAAGCAACAAATTTACGAATTATCATCTACACACCAACCTTGCAAGGACGTAGCAGATCTCTCCCCCAATTACAGCCAATTGATCTCGAGTGGTACCCTTGAGTGGTACGCCATATTGACGTGCCACTCACGCTGGGCAAAGATGAGTGATGAGTGAGTGATGTGATGAACAACAATTGTGATGTATGTCTTCTTTACCCCACCTAAGTATTTGACCACAAAAGTGATTATAAGGTCATATGGAAATAAACACATCGAAATCGTAAAGTGAAACGTCAGTCATTGCATTAGTTTTGAACTGCGTTGACATTGTAAGAAGTGTTTATTCTTAGTAGCGCTTGTTTTAGGTAGTGTTTATTTTCCTGTGTTGTTAATAAATGCTCGGTAATTGCCACAGTACAGGGGTAAGCGTGAATCCCGGGAGACCAATAGAGCGAAGGGTACATTTCCGTCAGTGCAAGAACATGGTTTAGAGGGTGATGGTGTGCGTAAAATGTTGTTATTGACGAGTTCAAGCGACTCTGATGGTGTTAGACTGTAAGGATACTGCCGCTATACTAACAGAACGACATAAATGTCAGCTGAAAAACAATTAGGGAGAAGAAAAAAATTTGTTTTCTGCAAGATGAGTAGAAGAGAAAGAGATAATAGCGGCTTGAGAGAGAAAGGAGAGACATGAAAGAGAAAGGAGAGACATGAAA
>VOMN01044623.1:0-17717 GCA_014899125.1 Orchestia grillus
ATAGTTAGCGAAAAACCAATCGCTACACCCTCCTATTCCTATTTCAGGTTGATCATCAACCTGGAGCTTAATTATGTAATTAGTGCCTGACTGCATGGCACAGAACTTAGGTAGAAGCCCAAGGATGGGCCACCTGACTCGTTTATATTGCCATACTCCATTCTATTTACTTCTACTCTATTTTAAGCATAAGATAAGACATCTAATTTTTCCTTAAAAATTGTACTGCCGAATAAGTATACAGCAAGGTAAATTCGATGCTTTAATTCATCACTGTGAACTGGTAACTTTTAAAGTAAGATTATATGAAAATATATTTAAAAATAGTTAAAATTCAGCAAAAACTGTCAATTTTATAGTTTCCGCGAAAAAACTTTGATCGGCCACTGACCAGCGTTAACTCGTGAGAGCCCCCCATAACTCCATCGTTCAGAGTAGGGCACTTGCGTAGAGTGTAATCACTATACTCACTGTAGGACTAGGTCAGTACGCCTTCGTCAAAATCTTCCAGCTATGAGTTGTTGCGCTATTGCTGACAATTGTGATCGAACTTTTGAGTTTCAGAAAATTTTCTATGAAAATGGGTGTCAATTTTGTTAACTGTTAAGACTTGCAGGAATATTTGTATCAAGTTTATAGCATTTATCAGCTCAGTGCGTATTGAAATGAATTTAAGTGAGCACTTTATTGAGTAATCTTTATATTGAGGTTGATACTGTACAAATATAATTTTACATTTCCATCGGTATAATGAAGCACAAAAACCAGTGAAGATCAAGTTACTTACGTTATGTTAACAATAGTGACCAATGTTACTAAAATTTATCTCGGAGTATAAGTTGACTTTTCTGCAGAAGTTTGTCCTTAAATTTACCAACACTAAAGTTCTAGGCATGATAATATTTAAGATTCATTGATTTATTGTTAGTATCATTTAAAAACAATTAAAATGAGGCTACAACCTATTGATCATTGATGTTACTACCAACAATTAACTGATGAGCCTGGAAATTTCCAAAAGCAAATCCTGTTTTCTCTTATTAATATAATTTTTTATTATGAGATATGTTTTTTTGTATCATAATAGAATACCATGGTTGCCATCTGGATTTTTGCATGTTGCTCATTGCAGCAATTAAATTAGGAGTTTGTTCATACATTAGTGTGTAGCATGGCATGTATTGTATAATTTGGTTATATATATTCTGTATTACTTATAAATATAATCTATATAAATAGCTACCTTTTAAGTATCATTTCCTTGTAAATATTTTTACAATGGTTAGCTTGAATAAATGTTAGTATCTGTGATATGTGGCTATGTTAGAGATGTCATATTGTGGCTTGCCAAGAAGTTTGAAGGAACTTGATGAACTAAGCAAATGCATAAAATGAACTTAAGAATTGAAAAAGTTATATTTCAAGAACTATCAGAACAACAATATTGAGAATCAAACATTTAGTAGGGAAAATGAATGACTAATTAAATATATCCTTTAGTAACCCCAGGGTGACCAGAGATATGCCTACCTTATCTTTGATAAAGGTGATGATCCTAGAATTTCAACATTCCAGGAAGTTCTAAATAATAGCTGCAAAGTTTGATCCTAAGGACTAAACTAAGAGACGGTTTATTCCTTTCCTGAAATTCCAAATTAAGAGAAAACCACCAGAAACATGAAATGCCCAGCTCTCAGCCAAGCTTGTGGACATGAAGATTAGATACATACTTGATAAGATTTCTAATGTGCAAGGTCTGTAAGAAATATCTCAAAAAACAAATGAAGTTGATCACCAAATGAAAAAAGTTATGGAAAAGGCCATGCAATTGAAGTATTTCAGGCTGAAGAATTAAAAACTGGAAAACAAATGACACCTAATTGAAACAGCCCAAAATGAAAGACAAGAGTGCATTTAGCATATTAAAGCATGCTTCAATCAATGCAAGATAAAAGTCTAAGCATTTGATGCAAAAATAAGCAAGATTACAAAGAAGATTTGTAACGTTAAAAGTGTACAGAACCAAAGTATCATGATACATCAAGGCAAGTGCTGCTGCAAAATTCATCAACCACACCAGTTGTGTTTGTGGTTGATAGGAGTGTCATTGTACTGTACATGATAAAAAAATTGAGGCATCCATTTAGAAATACCAAAGGTATTTGGATTTCACCAACTCTGAAATGGAGCATTCTATGCTCAAACTGTTGACAAGAGGAGAGTTGCCTAACAATTCTGTATACTCTCCATTCACAAGAAGCAACCAGGACATCACTACTGTTGCCTCGTCCACTGGTAAAATCAAACGATTCGTCATAGACATTAGACATTTTATCGACATTAGATATTTTATCAAAATTAGACAAAAGTAAGAATAAAGTGACACCTTGACATTCTATAGTTTTTTGGTCCCTCACTCAGACGGCAGCAAAAGTGCATCTGGCTGCTGGTGATGGAAGACACGTATGAGAGCTTCTGTCATGAGATCCCATGAGAATCGATGGTTCAATTCCGTAACTTAAATGTCAGCTGTGTCCCTCTCCACCCCACTTCTCTATGCACCCAAATGAAGCCATGGGGCCATGAGGGCATGCAGCAATGGTGGTCCTGCCTATTGGGCAGCTTTAACCACAATTATTCACTACAATCCTCTACTCACTCTTGTCTGAGGCATGCAGCCTTAGCTCCTCCAGACACAGGTTCATACCTCATAACATGCCTCAAACTCCATCTATCCAACCAAGGGTAGGCCTACCTCTCATCCCTTTTTCCAGTACGGTCTGACTCCCTTTTCTCTTTACTACTTGATTCTTGTCTATTCTCACAATACGCCCACACCACCGCTGTATCTTGTAATCAGCTTTAAGTACGAGCTCTCTATCAACCCCGGTTTACTTACATGCATCTTCATTCCTTTCTTTTGTGCAACACCAAGCATACCTGTCAAGCATCTGTACATAAAATGTAGAAATTTAAATTTTAATTTGCTAAAATTTAATTTTAAGTTAAGGGTGGAATGTATAGGCCAATATATGTTTAAATAATTAACTAAAGTAATGGGAACAGCAATAGTTATTTTAGAACTTCCTTGCTTTGTTCAATAATTCAGATGTCCATACCATTATTGAGTAACCATATGAACATATGCTAAACAAGATGAACCACTCATGCGCTTGAGGTTGCTTTATCTTCTCAATCTTTAATAAAATCAAGGGTTGTTACTGCTCTTACATTTTTCACACTTGAGGCTTGTAATTGTCATTAACAGTATTTTTGTCTGAGCAACATTCACTTTAGGAAGAGAACAATGGTCTTACAGAAATAAAATCCAAACATGGGTGTTAGAAAGATGGTTCAATGTTTTATGTCACTTCTGGTTGCAGGAACCTACCTTTAGTTTCATGAATAAAATTTTAATTTAGTGAAAAGTATAGTCAATCTTGAAGTCAAATGTGAGAAATATGAAATGAATTGCAAAAATTTGCTTATTATGGAAGTGATTACTCTGTATCCAAATTCTGGTGGTATGAAAGTATTTATTTTACATTCCAATTTGAAAAATCTCACTTTATATGTAGTATAACTGCCTAACTAATAAAGATTAGATTTTAGGCATGTCTTGATTTACTGTTTATTATAAATAATAGTCTTAAATATAAGAAGCTTCCCTAAGTATTGCTGTAGTTTTTTCTGCTTTTGGGGCCTTGCTGTTATATTCCAGTAGAAGCCCTACATCCCTAAGCCAATGATACTGGAGTTTAATAGGTATTGATTTGGCTTGCTAATACACATCTTAAGCCAAGTGTCTAGTTAACCTATCATGCTTATTGTTGAATAGCTTTCTTTAGTGTCTTATTTATGAATGGATGTGTAAAGAACATACTGAGTTTGTGTAGGATGATATTAAATTCTATATGATAATATATTATTGCATTTCTATTCTTAAATGATTTGTAGGTATAATAAATTTATTATAATTTTGTACATGTAGATTTTGAACTTGTTTCTCTAGTACAGCAATGGTTTCACATACAAGTATAATTCATTACATACATGACCTTACAATGCAAAATAACCATTTCCCAAAACTCCTTCATTGTTACCACTTGTGAGAGAATGAGCAGACAATTTGCTAATTAGTGGCTGCTTTGTGAGACACTCGTATCTTAAAATTTGACTTGTACCATGAAATTTTCAAGAGGTAGCTCATAGGTTGTATTACTTATATGTTGAGGTGTCATGGTGTTAAAAAATGTGGATGCCCTGTTCTCTGGAATAAATTTAATATTTTTCATTACATTTTGTATAATGAACATTGACTGCATTTCTCTATGTAAACTTTAAAGCATGGGACTTATGTTATAAATTTTCAGTGCATAAGAAATGGTTTATAATTTTTTTTGTAAATGTAAGGTATATTCTTTTTGCATAGCAGTTTCACAAAGAATGAGATGCCAAAGCAAAATTGTAAAAACATTTAGTTAGAATGTTTTGTGCGTGTGCTCATTTTTAACTAAATTTGAAGTGTAAATTTTTTTTTAGTGAATCAACATTTTATAGGAGTATAGAAATGCAAAATTAAAAAATTAAAGAGGAAAAATCAAAATACAACAAGCAAGAGATTCTAAGAAACTTATTTTACATAGTAGCACAGTACTTTCATTAACAAGGATGTTAGAAATAGATTTAAAACTTCTAACTATGGAAAATACAAGTAAGTGCAGAAATTGAAATAAAATCAACCAGAGACTAACAGTTGACAAATTTCAATGGATATAAATTGTGCATATCATTTAATGAAGGTTTCAACTTATGAATGTACAATGACTCTAATATACTTAAATCAAAATCAACTGAACAAGAATTTATTATTTTAAATTGACTATGCTCAATAATTTGGTCACACAAAGAAATGCAATGTTATCTAATACTATAGTGTGAAGGTGGGTCTAATATTTGACCTGTTCATTAATTCCGTCCAGCAAGCGCTGCAACCTGAACGTTATTTGTTACGACCCTTACCATTTGTCTGTTACTATTGTTCATGAAAAAACCTCTAAGTACAAATGAAAGCCCAATAACTGTGATAAAAATGATATATACAAAATTTTATAGTCATTTCTATTAAGAAATATTATAAATTTTTCCAGAATTTAAACATCATCAAACACCAGATTATATGAAAAATAGGTGTACAAAAATTATACTTTGGTTGTTCATATTATGATACTATAATTTCATTAAATTTCCATGTATGCATTTTAAAAGGCTTTCCATTTGTGCAGGCAATGGCTATCTGCAGTATCAACAGGCAAAATGCCTAGATGTAAGTTAAAACGTCAAAAAGAGACAATTTTTCACAGGCTGACACCAAGAAGAAACCCAATGCAGTCATTTGAAGAGGATGGTGCGGTTTTGATGCCTGGCCTACCTCTGGCATGGAGTGATGGAAGTCAAGTTCAAAACTTGGCTTTTAATGGAAGCTTAGGAGCATCACGCATGAAGAGACGTAGTCAGCCTAACCTACAGTTCAATAATTGTTTCTCCTTTCCTGTCAATGCTGTTTGGGGCTCTGGAGGTCCAAATGCCCTGCCGCAGCAGCAGTGGAGCAACCAAAATGGAGCACATCATGGGAATTCTTCCATGAATGTACCCATGAACTATGGGTCTTCCAGTTGGGGCAATCAGCCCCAAGGCTGGGGTTATCCTAGGCTAAACTTAGGTCATACACTTCTTCCTACCCCTGGCAAGCAGAATAGAAGGTTCTCTGCAGGGGACAGTCAAAGGCCTGCAAAGCGGTACAAAAGTGATCTCAACTCTGAAGTGCCTGAGCAGTTCTTGGATGCTGAAGGAAATGAGGTGTGTGTTGAGAACTCTAAGACTTTAATTTTAGGTGTATTGTGAGCTCAAATTTGATTTGAAGTCAAGAATTATTTTTTACAAAACTTTGTGTGCAATAAAAGCTCAAATTTTTTCCATATTCAAATTTGTTCAGTTTTTTGTTTAGTTTTGGCATGATTAGGTTGTAATGGGGACTCGCTCTTTGTCTTGAAACTCTGAGGGCATTTGATATTTCTTTCTGACTGTGTCTTGTCATCATGGTGTTTAATGTTGCTTGTGAAAATCACAATGAAAATTTAAATATCCTGAGTTACAATCTTAATAGGAGAGCTTGGAAATACCCAAGTCAGCCCAATGATCAACTGATGCATAACATAGACTCCAAAAAGCTAAGAGTGGGCTGAATTTACTAATGCATATTACTTGCAATATCAGTTGCCTTATAGTATGTATGAGCTTGTTACTTATGTTAACAAGAGTCAGATGTATGATAAAAACAGCTTTATTTTAGACCTACATCTCTCAAGCAAAGTGGGGAAATGGAAAAGTGTGATTTTTTTAACCCCAATAGGTAGCACTTGTGCTCTTCTGGTCTTTGCATTCTATCACTTGGGTGTGCTTTGGTAGACCTGTGTTGATCGGCCATTTGTTTCTCAATATGATACTTCTACAGAAAACTGATGAAAAAAACATTGACATCAAATAGTTTACTACTGCAATGAGAAAAATCTATTCTATTGTGTTTAGGTTCTATTAATAGTTAAATGTTGTAAGGGTAATGAATTAGCCAAGCATATGATTACTTCCAAACAGTTCTTCAGAAGATCAGTAATTTAGACAATCATTAAATAATCCACATGTATGAAATATTTTACTCCTTTTGATTAATAATTAAAGATGTCATGTGAAACTGAACATGCTAAGCCACTGTTCATCGTAGTATGAAATAGTTATCTTGTAAGTGATGAGGGAATATTTTGCACAAATTTGTTTGGTTGGAGTAAAAACAAATTGGAATTGATAGAAATTCACAGCTACCTCTTAGTTAATTATTGTAGTTTTTCTATTATACCTGTTAATCACTATTTTGATCATCTGCTATGTGTGTGAAATAATTTTACATCTATCATTCTGTATTTTAAACTTGTCCCATCAGTGTATAAGCATTTTTTTCAGTGTGCTTTCTCTCATTTTTTTTAGCATCACAGAGGGCTATATGGTCCTGTTTTGTGAAGATGCTGCAAGTTCTTGTACAAAGTTAAACACTGCCTTATTGCAGGTGTACATAAGGCTGGAGCTAGTTTTGCTGCAGTCTGAGCACTAAAGTAACTTAGTCATTAATGGGTTAAGATAAGCTCAAGAGGAAATGTGTTCAGTGCTGTTCACCTGATGCTCTCTGTACAGCCTGTGACAGGCTTCATGACGCTCACACCAAAAGGCTGCTCCCCCAACTCGCTGGTGTGCCGCATCAATGAGGATCTTCGGTCCAAGTTTGGGTACTCGGGCCGGCCTGTGACGTACTCTCGCTTCTGCCAGCACCACCACATGCTCAAGTTCCCAGGGCAGTGGGTGCTCAGCTTGGTCATCCGTAACCTCAACCCCCTCAAGGTGAAGAAACAAAAGGCCTTTCTTTTGCTGGATGAATGATCTACTTTTGCAAACCTGTGCAATGCTGAATGCTTCTGATTAATGATATTGCTCAAATTATATCTATTAGGCTAGTATTTTTTATATTATACTTTATATTGTAATTTTATATTTCTCCTGAAGGCACATTTTGACTTAATATAGTGTCAAACAATGAAAAATGGTGTGCATTGAGGTACTTCCTGTTGAAAGACTGCACTTTGATCAGAAAAAAAGTTCATTGGTAGCATATGTAAAAGTAATTATTACAGTGAATGCGCCATATGCAGTGTGTGGGGTAGTACTAGTAAATAGTTCATTAGTATTGTGCCTCTGCCAGTGAAGCATTTTTTACAAATTGGTTAATATTAACTTTATCTTTTCTTCTTGTATGTTGTTAGTTGACCTGCAAATAAGCAGCAGGACTTCATCAGTGCATTGGAAACGGAGATTTTTTAGGCTTCGATTTGATCTGATTGAACTGTGGCTCATTAGTTAGTGGATAAAATGTTGTTTTATAATGTCCAGTTGGGCAACCCTCAAGAAAGTTGATTGCACTTATGCTCTGTACCTACTAGCTTCAACAGTTGCATAGATGGATATTGGTACTGGTTTTTTGCGCGCTTAGATCAAGTTACTGCTGTACAAACCTTATTACCATATCTTGTGCATGCAAATTGTATCATAGATTTTATGGGTACGTTTTGTTGACTTTTTTACAGGTTGTCTTTTTCAGTACAGGTATTTATGGTGGTTTATATATATATATATATCATTTTTTGTAATTTCTTTGATAATTTGATGTCACTGTGCTTGAAGTAACCAAGGCTTGCTTGATTTCAGTTGCTCCACAGTTTGACTTGGATATCTTACCGTGGGAAGATATCTAAGCAAATTTTTTATTTTTCAATTTCTAATCATTACTTTCCCATTTTCTATTTTTCAATTTCCAATCATTACTTTCCCATTTTCTATTTTTCAATTTCCAATCATTACTTTCCTATTTTCTAGTTTCAATTTTTTCCCATCGCATATGTTCATGAAAACATTTTCACAAACTACAGCATTCAGTATATCCAATGGCTGTAGCATTTGTGTGTGTAGTGAAGGTTTGAAAGTGGAATTTTATTTGTGAAATGTTGATATTTCATGGCAGCATTTTTATCATAAGAATTATATTATATTTTAATTTTTATATTGAAATATATTATATTTTCATAAATTATATTTTCATTGTTAATCGAATGTGTCTGTTGTGACGTTCCAAACGTGAACACAACAATGCTCCAAAGCTGCTCCACTGTTGTCTCCCATCTGTCCGCTAGGTCTCTATGAACTGTTGTGTCCTCAGGTCGGTGAGAGCTCGGTCTTCATCACAGAATGCCCCCCTCTCAGAGGTCCTGGAGCCGCAGCCGCACCAAAGCCCCGCGCTGCCTCTGCCTCCGTCTCTGCCCCGCCTCCGGCCCCTTCACCTCAAAGGACCTCGGCTCCCAAGTCGTCTAGCCTAAACAAATCCGCAGAAATCGTGATAGATTTAGAGGCGTCTTCCGATGCCCAGCCCCTTCCTCCAGTTAAGAGTACCTCTGTTGATCCTCCTTTGTCGAGAAGAAAAAGAAAGAAGATTCAAAGTTTGGAAGATAAGCGTCTTACAAACCGCCCCCGCGGCGTGTTTGCTGGGGGCGTCCAGCCTCACTCAGTCGTGCTGCTCGTTGACAGCGACGCTCCTTACGTTAGCGCTGACACGCTAGTTGCCAAAAATCACAAAGTCCTCACCGGACGTAATTTAGGAGCTTTGGATTACATGAGCCTCATTGAGAAAGATGAAACCATCAGCAAAGATGGGGTTCTATTCGTAGTTATTCCGTGGTTGAGTTTTGCTTTAAAATATTTCGAGTTGTTTCCTTGCTTGGCCACGTCTGGCGTTGGTGATGCTGCAAGCGAGCACGTGGCTTCCGTCTCCTCTGAAATGAGATCTAACGCAGGAAATGAAGCTTCGAGTCTTTTGAATATTGTTAAGGATTTTCAGCAGCAGTTAGACCCGCAGGATTTCTTAACTCTCACCACGAGTGAATCCATGAGCTACACCAGAAATTCTCAGCCGAGCAGTGAAGGCAGCAGTCCATCGTACGTCCGCCGCATCGTAACCCAGCGACTGCTGTATTCCGCACTGCTGCTTCGGTCGCTGGTGCGCACCTCGTATGACAACTGCGACGTCGTTTTTTGCGGTTTCCCTGTGCACGCCATGAGCCCTGCAGGGGCGAGCAAGCTCTTCAGTGGCAGTCCGGTGAGTTAAACTGAACTTTTCTGACATTTGATGTTTGTTTTTGAAGTTTCAAAGTGGTCCACTTCATGAAAATGCCTTTTTGTGTGCCATGTTGTCTTTGGGGAGGAAAAAACTCAACATAATGTGAAATTGGATTGATAAATGGTAAGTCCCCCCCGACCTACCATTGTTCAATCCAATTCTACATTATGTTGAGTTTTTTGCAAGAGGCTGGAGAGGGTTAACATTTAGCGTTTGTGACAATTGAAAGTGGGGAATCGATTTTTGTGTCTGATATCTTGTTCAGGACGCCATGATCAAGTTTCACGCAAATGCTGGGACAGTCTTGAGATATGTCCGAGTTAGATGTTTTTGTATAATTTATGTAAGACTTTTGGTGCGAAAAGACTCCAAAGTCACTTTTTCAGCTTTAAATGTAGGTTTTCTTCCGAAATAATTACAATCGTATCTTGTGAGAGAATACAAGGGTGTATTAATTTGATCATTACTGCCCCATATCGCACTTTACTTTTGTACGAATTGTCCTTCCTTTACCTGAAGCTGTTAACTCCTCCGCCGCGAAGCCTAGTTATAGCGCTAGGGTGTACTCCCTAATAACACAATAGAGATTATGTCATTGTGTTCCGTGTGAGCAGGGCAACTCGGCGTCTCAAGTACCAGTGTTTTGCGGACACCTCCTGGCTGCCCTGCACGTCTTCAACGAGTTCGCTGCGAACACGTGGCGCCTCGGCTACGTGTCCAAAGTTCCCTCCTTTAACTGCGCCCCCGAGCCTCCCCGCCCGAGGTCGCGCCGCTCCCAGTCTCCTGATGTAGACATAGAAATTCTGTCTGAAATTCAGAGCTCGAATAATGAAGAGCGGTCTCCTCCGAGGAAGCTGCCGAGAACCAATGGTCCTGCTGCTGAAGTTACGCTGGTTGAAGATGAACATTTGTCTGTAACCATTGTTCATGAAAGCACCTCTAAAATTACCGATGAAGGCACCACGATTCCCGTATCAGACGAGCCTATCTCAGCTGCAAACTCTAAGGGAATCTCCCCTGAAGATGACGTTGCAGTGTGCGAACCTAGCGTTAAACCCGCTGACCGAATTTTACCGGTTGTTGGCGAGAAGGGTAGTGAAAGTGATACTTTAAGTGGTCTTTCTAGTCAGCCAGTAAGTATGAAAGAAACATTAGGTGATAAGAAAGTCAATGAAAATTCTCCCTGTAAAAAACAAAGTGAAGCATTTGGCAAAACAGCTTCCATTGTGGATGAAAACGTTCCTGAAGAGGATGCTAATGTTCTGTGCATCGACAACACAGAAGTTTTTGATGACGACGATGAAGACCAGTGTTGCGCCAAAACTGATGACGATGATGACGACATTGAAATAATAGAGCTTCCAGTGGGATCTCCTGCATCTAACACCAGTTCCAGACGCCCCTGTAATCCTCTGAGGAAACCTGGCTCTAGTTCATCAAAGCAGAGGCGGTCGTCTGTAAGTCACGAGTCGGTGCCTGTTCCAGTTTCTTCTACTTCCAACGTTCAGAGCGTCGATTCAGACGCAGACGACACGGACGATGACGAGTCAGAAGGCTCTTCCGGAGAAGACGTACAGGATCCCAACTGTATTCCGTTGATGCGGCTGTACCGCCACCGCTGGTTTGGGAAACGCCGGAAGTTGGCGGAAACTGAACCCAGCAACGGGGGCCGGAGGGTGTACGCCAACCGGCGCACGGAGGACACTTCCCGCTGGTTCATGGAGAAGCTCATGCAGCTGCTCAGGCTCAGTTCGGACTTCGCTAAAAACAGGGTCAGTGAAGGTCAAGAAATAATCAAAAAAGAGAGCGGAAAAAAGAGATCGCTTTAGGCTATATTGAGAACAAGGAGCATGGAAAGTAAATCCTTTTACAAAAAAAGTTGATCAGTGTGCGGCACGTGTTTTAGCTTGCTTATTGTCGTAGTAGTTTGCCAAATGACTTAGTTTTTCCGGTATATTTGCACGTTGTGTTTCTAAAGAGCGGAAAGGTGGTAGTGTGGAGACTGCTGGGTTGTGTTGGGTTGTCAAGAGGCCATGAGCAGTGAAAACGTCGATGTCCTTTTTAGATCACTGGAATAGAGAGATTTTGCCTTCCAAATCTCTTTGCAGTGTCGTATTTAGTACTAAAGCGAGAGATTGTGAGACAAAACATTATATTACGCGTAAGGGTCCGCTTGTGGGCTCCACGAGGGGGCGTTACTCAAGTGTGGATGTGGATGATGTTTTTGAACTTTGTTGCTTGAAAAATTTATTTTCTGTTTTCATGAATACATTGTTTTTCATTGTTTGGAAATGCAAGGTACATTCTTCCAACTTTACTAAAGAGAATCTTGAAGTTTGGTTGTGGTTTGTTGAAATTTCCTATTCTGTTCACTTCGTTTTTCGTGATTATTTTGTTAATTTAAATATCTTTATTTTGTCAATTTAAATACTTATTTCGTTCATCACGTAAACAAAAAATAATCATTAACTTATTTTCATGTACACCATATTGATGTAATTTATCGTACGTAGGAACCCTCCTCTACAACAACTAGCACAGCAACATTATTTCTTCTAACCCAGTCTCCACAAGTTTTTTGACGAATGCGTGCTATTTTCAGGCGTCTTTTCAATTATTTTTGATGTACGAGTTCTCTCTGGAATGGTCAATAAAGTACGAGTATATTCATGTCAAGCTTCTTTATTTCAAATCGAAAATTTGGCAAGGTTACTCTCCCAAAGGCGTGAATAAAAAATTAGCTAAAATTGAGTTAACTCGTTCTCACTGAATAAAGAGTTTAAATCTAAGGTAATAAAATTAATCCAGAACTCCATGATGCCCTTAGAGTCTAAGGCAGTGAAATTATTTCATAGCTTCATGATGCCCTTGGAGTCTAAGGCAGTGAAATTATTTCAGAGCTCCATGGTGCCGTGGGAGGTGCCCCGTGCCGTGCCCCCTGCCGAAGGTGTCGTCCCTGGGGCCGTAGCTGAGAGTCTCCGCGCTGGGGTGTACCAAGCTGATGGCTCCTCCACACCCGTGAGGACAATCCTTCCTGCCTTGTGTTTTGTCGTCCAGAAAGGAATGTTCTCAAAGAAGCTTTCTATTCTATTTTGGTACAGCTTGAACCTCACTGCTCTAGAATGCTGTCATTTGTCAACACCTGTAATTTGGCTTAATTTTTCTACTATACATCAATGCTCTGATGGTCCGCGAAATGACAGATGCTGATTGTCGAAATAGCGAAAATGGAGGTACTACAACTGCTGACATGTCGGGTGAAGACGGTCAAATGAAGTGACATGTTCTGGCAAGCCTCAGGTCTGATGTTTGCCGAATTTGGGAGTTTCATCCTGTATCTTGCGACTTCTGTGACCTCTTATCTCACTTGCGCCGCAGACTGGGGTCATGGCGTGCCACATTTTGAGATGCTCTGAATACTTCA
The DNA here is from genome assembly GCA_014899125.1 of Orchestia grillus. Lineage (NCBI taxonomy): Eukaryota > Metazoa > Arthropoda > Malacostraca > Amphipoda > Talitridae > Orchestia > Orchestia grillus. The sequence continues at coordinate 13,197 of VOMN01044623.1, forward strand.
TAACAAACTGCAGGCGGGGGCTCACAGCAGAGCTCTTACCTCTCAGGTTTAGCTCTCTGAGTCGGTTGCATTGTTCTAGTGTCGCCTTCCTCTGCTGCTCTTATGAGTGAATGAGAATGATGTTGATTTGTTTGCTCTGATTGATTTAGTTTGTCTTCATTCTCTTAAATAGTGTAGTTTTGCATCCCTCTGTCCAAATTACTGTGGGCTCCAGCATCCTTGTCTTAATTAGTAAAGGTCCCGGTTTTTTTCTCTCAATTGACGTAGGCTCAAGTTTCCTTGTTTAAGCAGCAGGTTTGAATTCCTCACTTTTAATTCAGTTTTAGTGTATCGTCAAGGTTGTTCATTTGAGGGGGTCTCTTTTTGTTAAGCGTTGTCGTGACAGCACCGTGTGTCACGCCTCAATGGCGATTGCTTGCAGTCTTCTTTAGGCGAGGAATCGTTTGTTTGACTACCCTTCTCGTGAAAACTCATTACTTCTGAGAGTCTAAGGAGTAATGTCTACCCAACTCAGAGTTGGGTAGGCTACGGGGTGAGGTTGTCTACCGTATGCTGCGGTGACAGGCGTCTCCAGAGTGGCACTGTTATGTTATCGCAGCTATAGACAGACCTGCTCAAGTTCTTCGTGCTCACTTTGCTTCTTTTAATTTCTACACCTTTTTTTGCAATTTTTTTCTTTCTTTTTTTTCCTCTATTTTCTTAACTTGCTGTTTCTATGAACAGAGAATCCTGTATGGGAACATGCATTGTGCATAGATTCTCCGTTCTCAAGATTTCGTACAAAATAGTCCTTTCTCTTCGCTCTCTTTGCGTTACGTTTTGTTTTGATGGAGGCTTTAAACGATCTACCGTCGTAATCTTATAAAACTCAAGGCAGTACTTGAAGCTTGGCTGGCGAATGAAGCACTAACATTGCCTTATAATGCACTAAGAACATACGTATGACTTGAATTTGCAAAAAAACGTTAAATAAAAAGAATGTATGATTCATACCCGCAATTCGATTTGTTTGAAAATGTATCGACTTTTGTTGAATTTGTCAGCGCAAGGTATGCACACCGTATATCTGTATGCACTGTTGATAAACTATGCCTTCTCCCACAGACGGAGGAGTACAGGTGCACCGTGTGCAAAGTTGCCTTAGGCAGCGCCGTCGCTGCCGACCATCATGCCTACAGCTGGCAGCACTGCGAGGCTGTGGCCAGCTGTGGCGGGCTGGGCTTGTCCGTCACCGAGCGACTGCTGGGCCGGTCTCCTCTGGACGACGCTCTCACTCTGAGTCCAGGTGCGCTCTTTTGTGTCTGCTGTCCCATTCCAATATCAGAAGAGCAATGATGTTATTTTACCTCTGTATTGTAATCATTGATTGTCTAGCTTAAGCTTTTTAGCTCGGAGGTCGCCTTTAATCGTGAATTTTAGGGGAAATTTTACTATTTAGGGTCTGATATGAATATAATGGCCCGTCATCTCAGGTGTTTATATGTTTTTTTCTGACACCGCCGTCGCGCTGCATTATGATAAGCGCGGCGTCCTGAACATCTTGCAAAATCGCGCTGACTCAAAGGAAAAAAATAGGTCCTACAAATTATCAGGCCCCGGCTGGCTGAGGTTTCGCCCCTCAGCTTCGAGGGCCGGTACAGCCTGGCTGAAGGCTTTCACTCCTGTTCAAAATTGAAGGACCGTACAAGGACTTCTGGGTAGGCCTGGGGACATGGAGCGTAACGGCTGTGTCATAAAAATGATGTTTACGCTTTCAAAGGCAGGACGATCTGTTTATTTCACGACACGCAGCCGCCGCCCTGCGTTGGAATCCCTGTTAAAATGGACTCACTTAGGAAGGGATCCTGGCGGCTGCCGTGAGGCATCGAGTGCCGCACAATGTGTCTTAGCAGTCTCAGGCCCCGGCTTAGCAGTTTCAGGCCCCGGCTTAGCAGTATCAGGCCCCGGCTTAGCAGTCTCAGGCCCCGGCTTAGCAGTTTCAGGCCCCGGCTTAGCAGTATCAGGCCCCGGCTTAGCAGTCTCAGGCCCCGGCTTAGCAGTTTCAGGCCCCGGCTTAGCAGTATCAGGCCCCGGCTTAGCAGTCTCAGGCCCCGGCTTAGCAGTTTCAGGCCCCGGCTTAGCAGTATCAGGCCCCGGCTTAGCAGTCTCAGGCCCCGGCTTAGCAGTCTCATGCCCCGGCTTAGCAGTCTCCTGCCCCGGCTTAGCAGTCTCCTGCCCCGGCTTGGCAGTCTCCTGCCCCGGCTTGGCAGTCTCTTGCCCCGGCTTGGCAGCCTCATTCTTATCTCGAACGTTGTTTCGTTGGCAATGTTCGAAGGCAACCAAAAATCTTTGGTGGTGATGATAGCCAGATCAAGGTCCCGGGTACAGGCCAACGATGTTGCAATCTGTCTGGTGCCATGGGAAGGAGTCGGACACTGCTTCCTTGATTAGCCTTGTTCAGGTGGTGCTGATTGTGGCAGCCGGCAGGGCTTCGTCCCACCTTATGTTAACAAAGAGGTTCGTGGCGTGATTATGCTTAGTCTGGTCCGGGGCGATCTTGAGGGTGTGTACCGGGCAGATATTAGAGCTTTCTGTTGGCAGTCCAGCGAATGATACATGCAAAAGAAGGGCAACAACTTGAGCTCCTCGAGGTGATGTACTTGGTTCCATGACACCATCTTCCTGCATATTCGTTCCTTGGTGTGCCAAGAAGTCTCGATCCTCATTGATGTAAAATCTCGACTTACACAGGTCATTAGTGTGACGTCGGATTTTATATTTCCGAATAATGATAGGTCAGTAATATGAGACTCAGCTTAACAGCATGACCGGTTTCCGTCTGATTCAAGTAGTGGATCCTTTTTTCTACCATATTGAAGAATCAATTTCGCATACAGTCTTTGAATGTCGCGTCCTATTAGCACGTCAGAACACAAACCCATAATAATGTCAAGAGTAACGTTGTTCTTTTTATTTCCAAATTGATAATTTGTTCCAAGGACATCAATGGAACACGATGACGGACCAAGTTTGATAGCTTGATGCGTTTGCTGTTGTGGCAAGCTCTGAGCCCTAGACCAAGTGAACATTTGCTCAACACTTGATTAGGCCAGCAACAGACCGTCGCCGTGGCAAAAGAAGGGCAGCGCAGGAGCCGCCCTCTTCACGGTGCGGTGCGCTGACTATAAGTGAAAGCCTTCAGCCAGGCTGTGCCGGCGCTCGAAGCCTTTAGCCAGGCTGTGCCGGCGCTCGAAGCCTTTAGCCAGGCTGTGCCGGCGCTCAATGCAGGGCAGTGCCTCAGCTAGCTGCAGCCACCTGGTAGCAGACAGGCTGTCACGCACTTGAAAGAATTTCCCTAGGCTTAGGATTAGAAGTTTGTAAAATTCAACTAATGTTTCTTTAAGTCTGCGTGATTATGGCAGGTGCACGGCGCTCGGTGATTATCGCAGTGCAGCGTGGCCGCTGCATGTCATAGAAACAAATATTTGATGTGGGATCATATTTGATACCAACCGTCTTGAGAGAAGGGTATTCTCTAGTCTTCGTGCTTGTGTTAGCGCTAAAGTTTTAAGAATTATCGCTTAACTTCAACTAGGAGTTCTGTTTGTGAGCACAGTGCATGTAGTATTTTGTTCTAAAATACACGCCTAATGAATTCGTTTATAAGGTCTAATCAACCATTTAGTGTGCTTACATATTTCACTTATTTTCATGTTTGCTTACATATTTCACTACATAATAATTTTTTAAAATTCCACTTTTTGTGAATGCGTTAACGAACCGTAATAACTGGATAGTGTATTTTCAAATCATAGGTGTTTCGAGTACGTTTGCAAACCATAGAAACTATTGAGCATATTTTCCTTATGTTCGCGTAGAGTATATTCATTTAAAGTTACCATAAAAGGTCAAGAGAGTTCCAAAACATCACCTATTACAAGTGCGTTAAAAAGGCTGTAGACACCATTTTATATATGTCTGACTTTGACTTGAAGTGCATGCATTTAATACCATGACATCAGGCCAGTATAGCTCTCAGCATCACTTGTTGCAAACGAATATATAATACTATGAGTAGCCAGTATCACTTCCAAACATCGCTTGTTGCAACCGCGTTAAAACAAAGCACAATAGGCGGCCACTGAGGGTTCCCGTAACACCTATTGCAAGTGCATTTGAAATTCCCCAATCACGGGTCAGTTTAGTGTAAAGTATCACGTGCTGCCAACACGTTACACGAGGCGTGGTAAGCAGCATCCCCTGTATTACAGAGTACCTGGAGCGGGCAGCACGGTCCCGTACCCTGCAGGAGAGGGGCGCCCTCTGCAGGTGCGGGCTGTGTGGGCAGACTGTACCGCGGCACGCCCTTCGTCACCACGTCTCCAGCAGGAAGCACCTGGCCAACCTCAACTCGAGTCTCGGTCTCCCCAGCTCCGACCTGGTCATGCTGCGGCACCAGCACTGGCGCCTCTACAGGGACTTGTGAGTTGTGGGGGGGACTTGTGAGTTGTGGTGGGGACTTGTGAGTTGTGGGGGGGACTT